>JAEMPF020017121.1:0-7500 GCA_022496165.2 Catalaphyllia jardinei
AGTCAACTTCATTCCAGAGGCAGTCGTGTGCCTTTTTTTGCGGTCCTCGCGTAATTAATTCAGCATTTATGGTCCACCAACGTCAAAGCTCTATAAAAATTACCCTGACACAGGAATATATTTTCTTTCCTTTGGTGCTTGAAACCTTTCTCAATTTCGTTTTTTTTTCAGAAATAAAATGTAACTTGGGAATTACTATTCAGCATTTTTTTCTGAGATACATGGAACTGGCGGAGGAAACTTAAGATTTAATTGAAAAAAGTGACACATTTATTACGTCCAACGAACAATGAGTTCCTCACGCTCAGGCGGATATAGGAGAGGAGTAAGTTGAGAAGTCTGCTTTACTTGCACCAGTGCCACTCACTGATTGTCAAGTTAGGAACAGATCATGTACATTTCACGACTGTATTATCAACTTGGTTTTCTGGTGGGGAAGTAAGTTAAATTCGAGATTTTATATCATGCCCTGACATACGCTTTTCAATTGTCAGAAACGCTGGAAATGGCATTTTAGAGAGTATAATCGGGAAAAAATGTTCTCTGGGGAGGGATGATCCCGGACCCCGCTAGAAGTTCAGGCAGCTCGCCATCCACACCAATGGGGTCAAAAGTAATTAGGAGCACCCTGCTATAACAGTCACCTATACCCATGCAATAAATGCAATTTGGGGGTCGCGTTTTGCTTTTTTCGAGGCAAAATACGGGGCAAAATTCAAACAAACTCAAAGTAACAGTTTAAAAATAAGTTACTAAAAACCTTCTTCCTGACAAAGTTTGAGAAAATTGAATTTTTCTATCCTTCATAGGTGACCGTTAGAGTAAGCTACTCTTAAGGAAGACTCCACCAGATGATCGAGTAACAAGTTGACAAAAAATTTGTACCGGCCGAGATTATTTACATCGTTTCGTAAACTTCTGTGTCGCTGTGTTAAGTTTCTTCGCAAAGAGACTGGTACCGACCTTCTTCGAAGGTAGACGTGTTTTTTTTCGTTTGCCCTTTCGATAGTTCCATTTCATGCAATTTGAAGTAGTGAATAGCCTCTCCATTTATCAAAATGCCGACTGAAGAAGACCTAGCCCAGAGCAACCAAAAGAAGGACAAGGCCAGTAGCCGAAAACGACAACGCGAGCATGGATCCCAGACAGACGAGGAATTGGATGGCCGCCATTGTTGTGAAGCGTTAGCAAAACTTTTAGAAATGAACGCGACAAGCTTCTGACGTTATTTGGAGAAATTGAATCCTTAAAGACCCGTTTAACTAGTGTGGAAGAGGAAAATAAACATGTAAAGGAGGCAGTTAATTTTACCGAGCAACACATCACCGATTTGAAAGCTACACAGGTCTACTTGGGTGCCAACGTCGATAAGCAGGCAGAAGAATTTCAATCCCTTGAGAAGGCGGTCTTGATGCAAAAGCGTCGTAACATAAGATTAGAAGCATACTCAAGAAGGGAAAGCATAAAGACCTTTAATATGAAAAAGGATGAAGCCGCTTCCAACATAGTTAGTAGAGGGGAATGGTTATGAAACAGGGTTAAACGATAGCGCGGTCTCCGATGTTGAACAGACCTATCACGTGACTCTGACCGTGCACAAGTTCATTCAAGATGGCGGACGGTAAAAAGGGTCAGTTTCTGCGAGGAGACGATTTTGAAGCCATTTTGGACGTTTTGGAAGACACTGAAGAAGTAGAGGAACAATGTGCGGTAAAAGTAAGTTGAAAAACTGGTAATTCTGAGTCGAAATTTCGCATTACTGTTCTTAAATTTGCTATGCATAGTCTGCTCAACTCGTGTAAACAAATGAAATCCAACAAACGCTCACGCAAATATTAAGCTTATATATCGCTTTCCTTCGATGAAAATCTCTTCTAGGTCTCTTTTGAAACAAGGAATACTTATATAAAAGCTTCGAGAAAGCTCAAAGCTCCGAGATGTAGCGATTTGTTTATATATTATTTTGAAGGGTAAACCTTGTTATTTATAGAGCTACCTTCACAATCCTGACTAGATCGAAAAAAGCGTTCCTACAATTTCCCCTTTGAATTTTTGATGTTTTAATTATTTAGTAGTCTATTTGTTTTACAGTTATCATTTTTTATGTCTTTGTAGGCTCAGCGTCAAGACATTATTTGTTTTGACTGCGGAAAGAGGTGTAAAACCAGAAAAAGGTTTTGAGAGGGACAGGGCTGCAACAATCAACAATCAACAATCAACAGGAAGGATTGTAGCAAGTTTAATAGTTAAGCCCAAGTGTTCTTGTAGAAATAGTCGGCCATGCTGTCCGTAATGCAAAGGAAAATAAAGTTTTTGCATAAAGTTTGAGGACTGAGTGTAGCAATTATCCATAGCTGAAAGAAGATAAAAATTAATATTTCTCTGAAAGCAGTGGACTTTCTAGGAAATTGAATGAGGCAACACTACTGGCAACCAAAGTTGCTGACTGTTTTCTGTCATACTCAAAGCAACAAAAACACTTTCAATTACTGAAAGCAGTCATCATATAAAAACTGTGTTGTCAGATAAGGCAAAAGTTGGGATGCAATATCTTGGAGGTTATGTTGTTCACAACTTACACAAAAAACATGGACGAACTAACTCAGTGGAGAGCCAACAACCTATACGGGCAAATATACTGAAAGCTGGGAAACTGGAGAACATAACTGACTCTAACTAGAAACTTTTGTCACCTTTGAACCGTGGGGGACTTTGCTCAATCGCTCAGCCTGCGCAGCAAATATTTTTAAAAGCAGAATGTCATTTTAGGCAATTCACATCAAAGCCTGATTTCCAAAGATTAGATATTTCCGGCATCACTAAGAAAGCAAACAGTGATAGTGACATCCTTGCTTATTACAATTTGATGGTATCAGATGCAGAACTAGAACCGGACAGTCATGTTTGTAAGGATGTCTTGTGGTGGCATTGTTAGTCTGTACACTGTATGTACATGTCAACTCTGAATTTTTTTGGTTCAGGTTTGGTAAAACAATTAAATTTATTCAAGTTACCAGTGAGATAGATTATAAAAACTTTTATTTCTTATTTTATATGCTCCTAATAAAATTATACTTTTATATCCTTTTGAAACGACTATTTCTACTTCCCTGAAACCCTGTAAAAAAGTGTTTTAATTAATGTGTTAGTTACTTAAGAATTACCATTTGCACTCACATGCATAGTCATAACAAAACAACTGCAAGCTGTTCTTGACAAGTATTTTCACTTTAAATTATCAATATAAAAGTTCTCCTTAATGGTCTCCTTGTATTTCCTAGTTACACTTGAGAATTACCACTTGCACTTACATGCACAATCATAATGAAACACAACTGCAAGCTATTCTTGACAAGTATTTTCACTTTAAATGATCAATAAAAAATTCTCCTTAATAGTCTCTTTGTATTTCTTGGTTACATTGATAAACACCACATAATTCACCTTTCAAGAAACCTTACTTATTAAAAAAGGCAATAAAAGATCTTTGTCAAATGACATGAAATAATTGTATCTATAATACAAAATGTAGACTGGATGCTCAATCTCCTCAATGGTGAAATACTGAAATGACTTAATTGACTACATGGTAACTTAACATCAGTAACTTGTTCCCAGGCTCGTGTCTTGTCCTTTCGGCCCCTTGTGTTGCACTCTGACAGGATACTGTTCTCTGCATTCTTAGTGTGTTAATGTTGTACCCAAATGTTTTTATATCAGGGTTGTCACTGCGCCCCCGAAGTACTCCTCTACTGGATCCTGGCAGAACCGTTCTGTGAGGACAAATTCAAACCCCTCCTGGAGCAAAAATTTTGTTACCTCAACAGCAGAATGCACAGATATGCGGAAGCCCTCATATGTCTGCCATGAGAGAAACATTCGGTTTCTGGCATTCTGGGTGAAGTTACCAGGTCTGTTGTTAACATTCTCTTTCCAAGTCCTCAGATAGTCTAGGAACTCCATCAACCATGCAAATCTAGGAAACAATAGAAAGGTCATTAATTACTATCTTTTTTAATTACTATTTTCTTGACATGGATAAATAAATATACAGTAAAAGATACTTCTATATAATTAGTACTCCACTATAAAAAAAAGTATCCAAGCAGCTTTAAGTGATTTACTAATTAAACAGAAGCTTTTTTAAAGCAAAATAAATTTTCAGATAAACACCCCATTGTAAATAATATTTAAATGCATTTAATTGTATGTAGGTAGAAGACCCTTTAATAGGGATAACCTCTGGGCCCTCCTTTTGAGGATTTGTAAGTTCTGAATAAAGTATTATACAGGTATATAAAGAAATCATTTACAATGGATGACTTTATTCCCAGGGTTAACATTGTATTTTGCCATAGTTAGTAACTCTACTAACTATGATTTTGCTAAATAATATTTTATAAATTAAACAAAATTTTTAAAAAATCAACCACACCTTTCGTCATCAACAGAAGTATAAGGAGCCAAGAATGGTTTGCGCTTTCTCTGATGCTCTGTCGTGCTTCTCATATTGAGACAATCAAAAAAGCCATCAACCATTTCGCAGAGTTTTGCAGTTGCTGCTGTCTCTGGAGGTCCAAACGTCTTCAGAACTGCAGCGACTGATGCACTCAGGACTTGTGCAGCAAGATTGACCCGCATGACAGAATACGGGGTCAGGTTTACATGCTCATATGACAACCTAGGCAACAGCTTCAAGCCATTGTCCACATCCTGATATAACATCTCTGTGATGTGCTGCCACAATAAATACTGCCCATCATTCCACATATAACGGGTGCATTTTCCAGATCCAGAGTGCATGAGATAGTTCCGTGTTGTTTTGACTAGGTGCGGGGCATCAGAGAAGAAGTAGACAAAGCGATGCGGTGCAAAGATGTTAACTGCACGAAAACTCACATCAGTGCCTGCAAGTAGTATAGGGAAATAGGATCACGGGGACACCCAAATATTAAAAGGCTCGGGGGTGAGGGAGGTTAAATTGCTTTAGACGGAGAGGGAGCTGGTTACGGGGACAGCCAAATATTGAAAGGCTAGGGGCGGATGAGAGGGAGCTGGCTACGAGGACAGCCAAATATTAAAAGGCTCGGGTGGATGAGAGGGGTGATTGGGGGGGACCTGCACACCTATATCAAAAAGACAAGATCAGGGTTATTAAGTAAACCTGGTTTAAGAGGTGATTGATAAATTACACCCTCCGGTTTTGCTTTTTCTTTAGCTTCAGCTGATAAATTTGTAGCGATTATTACATCACAAAAACTATAACATTTTTTTTCATACATAATACCATCAATAATTTCAATATATTCGGTACAAGTTAACCAATCTATTATTTTATCTTCTTTTGTTTTTGGATCAATATATACATAACTATCTATTTCAGTATATTTGATACCCTCTTTCATTATAGTGCGTTTAACACTATCTATAATTTTTGAATTAGGTTCTTTTTCAGGATATTCAGTATCTTTTTTAGGATATTCACTATCTTTTTTAGATTTTCTTAATAATTCACTCTCACTTTTTTTTCTTCCAGGATACTTATTACGCTTTATTCCATCTATTTGTCTTAGTCTTTCTTTTTCTTTTGAATAATACTTATTTCCTCTTCCCATATAATATAAAAAAGGATACTCATTTTTTATACTAATATTCTTCTTCATTACATTCTGCACTATAATCATCACTATCTATTTCAATATATTCTTCAATATCTTCATTATCTTCTACTAATTTTTCAATCAAATCACATAATTAAATAATTAGTTTACCTTTTTTTGAATAACTTATTTTTGTTTTAACATCGTTAAGCCTTTTTAAACTCTTTTTTGCACCTTTTTTACTATTCATATAATGTAAAAAGGATACTCAATTTTTTACTAATCACTATACTTTTTCCAATAATCTCTCTCATACTTACCAACATGGGGGCAAATGTCAACAAAGAAGTTATCTAAATTAGCAATATCATTAATAAGATCTACACTGTTAAAGCTACCTCGTCTTAATGCGCTCCTAATTCGGATAAGCATTTGGGCATAGCTTTGGAAAGCATACTTGCAGTTATTCATGTTTTCATTAACATTCTTATAGTCAAGCAAACATTCAATTAGCATAGAACCACCAAGAGAAATAATAGTCAAAATAGATCCTGAGACAATAGCTGATGCAATACCACCACCGGCAATAGCTCCTGAAAACAATCTTGCTGTATATTTAATATTTCTGTAATATCTATGAGCTTTCTTATATAAAAACCATTTTCGATGAATGGTTTTGTAATAACCCATCAATTCATTGATTTGATCGCTATTCAAGTCTGGTGAAATATGATTGAAATCGCAAATTTTTCTAGTCATATTTATAAATAATTAGGAGAAAATTATT
The DNA here is from genome assembly GCA_022496165.2 of Catalaphyllia jardinei. Taxonomy (NCBI): domain Eukaryota; kingdom Metazoa; phylum Cnidaria; class Anthozoa; order Scleractinia; family Caryophylliidae; genus Catalaphyllia; species Catalaphyllia jardinei. Next base: position 6,388 of record JAEMPF020017121.1, read on the forward strand.
TATAAATGCAAGAAACGCGTTTCCTTACTACCCACACACAGTCTGATGCAACGGACAAAAGAAACGTGTTTCCTTACTACCCACGCACTGTCTGTTGCAACACACAAAGGGAAACGTGTTTCTCTACGGCCCACGCACACTCTGATGGGCCAGACAAAGGGAAACGTGTTTCCCTACTACCCACACACTCTGATGGGTCAGACAAAGGGAAACGTGTTTCCCTACTACCCACGCACTGTCTGTTGTAACAGGCAAAGAGAAACGCGTTTCCTTCTACAAAATTATAAGTCAAGTTCTATGATTAGACTTATTATAGTATGTGTGACATTGCTGTTAGTTTTACTTCTAAAATTAACTCTATCGCCTGGACTTAATTCAATAGGATGATTAAAAGCGGCCGTAGTTGAGAAATGCCCAGAAGGTTTTGTAATATAATATTCATTTCCTACTTCATTACCATTTACAATTACTGCTACTACAATTAATTCAGGAGCGTTATTGTTTAAAGTAGATGACAAAGCACCATATAAAATTCTAGAAGAAATAGGAATTGGAAAGCCATAGTTTTGACCAGTTGCCCCATTTCCGAAAGACCATTCGAAAGCATCGAGAGAGAGAGGTCCATTTTCTTCGGCATGGATCGCGATTTTTGGTTTCGGAAAGGTAATATAGTCATTTATATTAGCAATTAGAGCGTTAAAATCTGCACTGTCTGTTTTGTTTCTCTCGAGTGAATCTATTGTATTAGATAGGGTTGTTATGTCTGACGCATTTCCTTTCAGATTTATAGCTGTGTTAAAATCTGTTAAGTTAACTTTACCCGCTAATTGGTTGTCTACATAACTCTTTTCGGCTTTATTGTTTTGATGCACAGTCAAAGTGTTATTTATAATCTTAAGATCGCTCGCTTCTAACTTATCTCCTAAGGCTGTCTGAACGTCTGCCTTATTGGCTTTTTTAGCTAACTCATTGTTTACATATGTAGTTCCGGCTTTATTTTTTAATAAATCCGTGACGAATTTTTTAGTGGTCGCGTCACTGTTATCTACTGGAGCGGATACATTAGTTAATCTTTTGTTTTTAATATGGTAATGCTGGTCGGCTGTCAAAGAG
>JAEMPF020017121.1:10000-16699 GCA_022496165.2 Catalaphyllia jardinei
TGGTGTGTATCCATTCTGAGATCGCCTGTCATAGACCTACTACCATCAGACTTTAGTAGATTTGAAGTGTCTACTGATGGGATTTTAGCTATTTCATCATCAACATATTTCTTTCTCACCCCATCATTATCGTTTACTGGATTACCAACACCAATTAATTTATTTAAATTTAAATCTATTGGACTTTGACCATCTCTTTTCATCATTAATCTACCACAATCTTCAATTCTCTTATTACCCATATCGAGATTACCAGTCATTGTCCCTCCAGAGAGAGGCAGTAGTTTATCAGTCTCACTCTTCAGATATTTTTTATTTACTGCATCACGGTCATCCCTTGGATCTGCTAAACCCTCAATTACATTTCCATTCATATTGATATTTTCGAAGTAGAGAATCTCATGGTTATCATCTTCATCAACAACTTTGAATATATTATCACCGAAACCAGTTCCATGTGATCCTTTTATTACCCTTGTGAGGAACTGGAATTCTATAAGTGGATTTTTCCTGAAAATTACAATCTGTAACTCAATTTCACTTGCATCTCCATTACATTGAAACTTAATGAAAGCTCTTGTAGTATCGCCTGAGTGTCTGGAGGAATAATTTAATGTCTTTACCCCACCACTGCCCTTTACATTGAATATGTGGGTATAATCGGTGGAAAAACTATTGCCCTCTTTGCATTTTATTCTGAAAATAGAAGTGTAAACACCACTGCTGAGATTATTACGGACCAGCTTTAAATTAAGGAATGTCTGACCGCCAAAGTCATTATTTGTTCCCGATGCGCCTCTCTTGTATAAATCTTTAAAACCATCACTATCAGTTGGGTTTAATTCTGTTGATCCCTCATAAACTCGGAAACTTGGCTGTAAATAATAATTTACAATATGAGTGTCAACGACATCATCAATATAACCTTTTGTTACTGCATCATTAGAGTGAGTGGGTGCTCCTACATCTGTTAGTCTCCTCTCATCAATGTCGAAATTTCCATCATCTGTAAGGCGGAAGCCAATGCCGGGAAGACCACGGTCTCCCTTTTCCCCCTTTCCACCTTTAGCTTCAATTTGTTCTAATATTCCATTACTATATCCCATATATATAGTAATAGATATACTTTTTTAATTTATTGAGAAGATTGAGAAGATTCCTCGAATTAATATTGAGAAGATTCTTTTTCTGTTTCTGATTGAGATTGAGATTGTGAAAGGGATTGAGAAGGATAGTAGTCACTATCTTCTGAGTCAGAGCTCTCGAGTGGGGCGTTTAGGAGAAAATCTTTGTAATCTTTGCAAGAATCACTCATATATAGTATATATAGATATTTTTCTTCTAAATATTTTCATTAAAATTCTTCGTTAATGTCCTGTTTATCTTATCAATATATGCGAAGCTGTAAGGTTGGGAAGTTGCTTTAAGGAATTTAGCTTTTGGAATATTAACTTCTTTACACATTCGGGATGTTTCTGCTGCAGAGGGAGAGTCAAAGATACAGAAGTGAGAGCAATTAAGACAGATATCTTTTGGAGTGAGATAATAAGATTGAGAGAGATAGATAACACTACAACCCTTATGACGACCACCAATAAAGTATTCAATGAGAGGCTTCTGATTTTTTTCACATAAGAAGTCATCAAATATGACTATTTTTTTGGTTATCACCATCTAATTCTGTTAAGGGTATTATTTCATCATCACCAGCCTCAATAACATTATAACCTACCTCTCTTGAAATAGGTTGGAAAGTATCTAATAATTGCTTATACTTCCACTGCTGAAGGTTTTTAGAGAAGAGATAAATTTTATCAAAGTAGAGAAGGTTGTATAGCATATGCATAAGGGTATTTGTTTTACCACAACCACTAGGTCCACAGATTAGCATTCGGAAAGTGTCCCTTGGCATAAAAGGTTCGAGTCTCCTAAATTTGCTCCCTGCTTTGGATGCTGAGTCATAGTTTGGAATTTTCATCTATAAATTATATGGATATATTCTTTTTCAATTAGCGGAATAGGTAAATATAACATTATATTGTATAATTTATAAAAATATAAAGAGAAGTAATATATGAGTCTAAGGAAATGGAAAGAATTAGCTGCCAAAAGGACTAATACAGGAAGGGCAAAGAGAGGTCTCTTCGATGAAATAACAGTAGAGAGGACAAAGAGTAAAAGCACGGATCAAAGGATTGCAAAGACTTTTAGGTTAGATAAGCTTGATCAAATAGCTGAACAGACTAAACCTCGGAAGAGAGTCCGCATTCAGGTGCCCAGAGCGAATAGAGAGGGAGGTATTGATTATGCGCCAGAAGTAGATCCCTATGAGGATATGGATGTACAGGGATTGTTAAATCTAGAAGATTATGTAGCACCTGGGGCTGAAAAACAAATAGCTAAGATACCCGGAGAACCACCTCAGTATGAAATGGATCCTAGTTTTTGGCAAATACCTAATGAACCACCTCCTGAATATGCATCACAAGATCCTTTATCAATTGAAGCACCTCCCGAGGAAGATGATGAAGATGATGAGGAAGAAGAGGAATATGATGAAGAAATAACAAAAGATTTAGAAGCTGATAAGATTTTAGATGAATTAGAATTACCAAATTATAGTGATGTAAATGCGAGATTATCTCAACCAGAGATGACAAATACAACAAGCAAAAATTATTTAAATAAGATTGTTAAAGATGCAGAGACGAGAAGAAGACAAGTAATAGCTCTTAAATCAACTGCAACAAAACAATTTAAAAAGGGAAAAATATCTGAACAAGAGAGAGATATAGCTCATGCTCGATCTGACAATTTACGAAAAGAGCTTAATGACTATATTAAAACATATAAATTCAAAAGTAAAACATATAAAGGTTATGGTAGCCAGAGGGGAGGAGGAGCCTATTTCTTCCATAATCCAAAAGAAATGCTAGATAAGTTGACTCTCATTATTGCGGAAATGAAAGCCGGGAATAAAAGCCTAGATATGAGAAACATGGGAGTAAGTATACTTGATGCACTCTACATATGACATATGAATAAAAGCCAATACCAAAAATTAATTTAAAAATATTTCCGAATTTAAATATAAATGGAGAGAGAAATAACGCTAAGTAGTTTTGCTGTAAAAAATGAACCAGGAAATCGACCAGGTGATTTTACAACAAGGTTTACACCAACAATAATGCTAGATTCAGACTCAACCTACTATATTGGTTTTAACAAAATTATCTCAATGTTTTTTTTCATGGACAAATGTCAATGCTGGATATAATAATCAGATAATATCATACAGTAAAGATAATGGTAATACTTGGACAGATATTGATTTTACTCAAGGTGTTTGGACATATATAGATTTAGACAATTATATTAGAAATGTGACAAAAATAGTGGATGGAGATGGAAATGAAGACTATCCTATCTCACTGACTTTTGATGACCCAACTTTCCGAGTTATTATAACTTTGGATACGGACTATCAGCGTGACCTAACTAAATCTGATTTTAATGAACTTATTGGCTATGATAAGAAGATTCTAAAAGATGAGCAGAATATAGGAGTGAGAGCACCAAATCTAACAGAGGATACTGATGTTTTACATATCCATTGCGATTTAACCAGTACTTCATTAGTTGATGGTCAGGAATCAGATATTATTTACAGTTTTGGCACTGCAACTTTAAGAGCATCCTATGGTTTTACTCTTGAACCTAGGCGTATTGTTTATAACCCATTAAATAAAACAAGTATTTCAAGTATCCGCATCTATATAACTGATGGATTAAAGAGACCAGTCTACCTAAATAATGCAGACACTGCATTCTCACTGATATTAAAAAAAATAAAGCAGTAATTATTATATGCTTAAATGGAGAGAGTTCAGAAAGATGTATCATCCATCTCTTGGAAGATATGTTTATGTGCACCGAGGAAATGGTCTTATAGTTGATAATATTATGAAGCCACTTGGAGCAGCTGCAAGTGCAGTTGGAAGTGCAGTTGGTAGTGCTGTAGCAAAAGCAATAGGAAGAAAACTAACTAAAGGGAAGGAAAAAGCAAAGGAAGGAGCAAATTCAATGGCAGAAAAATCAGGAGATCTTATAAGAGAGAGATTGTCAGGAACGCCAAAGAAGACTACAGGAAAGAAGAATGGAAAGAATGGAAAGATGACTCAACAAGAAGTTAGCACATTAATTAATAATCTTATAGCACAATCTTAAAAAACAAACTAAAAAAATAAAATAATTAAAATATATATGTCATTCAGATCGTCAGAAAACGTCCAGAGAAATGAAGAAGTCAGATTTTTACTTGAGAGCAATATAAGAGCTCCTGCAAATGGCTCAGAGCAACAGAAGAATGGTTATAAATTCCTAATAAACGATCGGAGTTCTTTTTATGATTGGTATAATGCCTATTTTGAAGTGCAATTCCATCTTGATCTTAAAGCAGATGGTGGAGATAACGCTGTCACTAGAACCACACTACTATGTGGCTCGCATTCTCTTATCCGGCATCTTGTTATTAAGAGTGCTGGTAAAATTATCTATGATACTGATAATCTCCATCTGGTTACTTTTGCAAAAAATCTATTAGAATATTCAGATGACTATGCCAGAAGTGTTGCTAAAAATAGTTTTTGGTATCTAGACTCTGCTGAATCTTCAGTGGCGGCAAATAACCCTAATTTAGAAGTGAGACGACTACTAACCCAAAATAGAACTAAAGTTAATGTGAGTATTCCACTAAACAGATACTCTTTCTTTGAAGAATTAGAGGGGCGAATGTTACCACCAATGCAGCTTGAATTTGAAATAGACTTAAATCCAGATGCAGAAATGCTTTATGGTGATGCTGATACAACGCGATTAGTAATTGACAGGTTTTACCTATGGGTTCCAAGATTACAGCCTAAAGATGCCTTAATGAGTAAATTTGTCTCTGACTATCAGAAGCCAAGCAAGTGGAAATACCTCAGAGAAATGTATCAGAGATCAGACCTAACCAATACCTCAGGTGATTTCAGAATATCTGCCTCTATTGACCGAGTCCGTTATGTATTTGTCTATTTACAGAGAGCCAACCAATTCCGGGTTCATGCCATTGTCCTATATGAGAAGGATGTTGTTGTTGATAAAGTAGGAGATCAGCTTGTTATTGTATAAGCCGCGAAATGAGCGCGTGAATGAAAAAATTAGGAAATAAAAATTTTATATTTAGAGAAAAAATATTTATATAGTATATAGAATGAATAACAAAAGAAGAAAAGGGAAGAGCGAATTTCAAATAGTTAATTTTGCTGATATTGATGTAAATGAGATTACTTTTGGAACACCGAAAGAAAACAAACATAGCGGGAGCCAAATACCAATTCTCTATAAAGGCCGGACTATGTATGTCAGATATGAAGGCATCTCACCATTTGGAGTAAAAGAAAACTATGATAAAGATGATAATTATCTTGGCACAAGTATGCAGATTAATTTAGAAGGTGATTATCTGAAAAAGGCAAAGGAGTTAGATAAGTTCTTTATTGACTCTTTTTACAAGCATAAATGGTCTCTAGCCAAAAATATTCCAAAGACTAATATTGAACGCTATGATGAGCATGGCATGGATGGCCTATGGAAAAGAATTTGCAAGAAATCTTATAAAGTAAATGGCCTCACAAAGGAGAGAGAATATAATGATTACCCATCAAAGATGGAATTTGCCTTATTTTATAAAAATGATAAGCTGCAGACAACCTTTTTCCATTGGGATAAGACAAAAGTAGAAGGTTATAATGACATTGGCCCAAGGTCAGAAGTAAAGTTTATTGCGGCATGGTTTTCACTATGCCGCGGGACATTTGGGCTAACTCTAAAGCCCAAACTAATGCAAATTATGTTCCAACATAGTGATGAGGGGACAGAAGGGGTTATCTCGCTAAACCCAGAAGATTGTTTCGACCTTAGTGATTAGTTTTTTACCTGCCATAACAAAAATTATGAGTTAAAAAAATTTAATTCATAATTAATATAATGAGCAGTAAAACTGAATTACACCCAATAAATGTTAATCTTTCAGACGGCCAACTCCGAAAACTCAGGAGCGCCTACAGAAATAGAGAAGAAATAGGTATAAGATTAAAGAATAAAGATTTAACTGGGGGTCACACTCTTCTCGTGCCTCAAGCTGTAGTCAATAGAGTAGAGAAGGCAAAAGCCCGTAGCACTGGGGCTCTCGTTAAGATTACAAAGACAAATATCAGAAAGCAATCTGGATCAGGTATTTTCTCCTCTCTCCTGCCTATCTTACGAAATTATGGCCCAACTCTTGCTAAAACAGCTGGTTTAGCTTCTCTTGCTGGTTTAGCTAGTGAGGGAACCAGACAGATTGTTAAAAAAATAACTGGTGGGCAAGTATTTTCTGTCCCACATAGTGAGCTCTATCGACTTGCAGAAATGAGTGATTTGCTCACAAGGACACAGATTAGAGATCTAGCTAATGCTTATAATGGTGGTAGTGATATGAAATTTAAAATTACCCATAAGCAGGTTGGGAATGGTATTGGAACTATATTAGCCTCTATTGGAATACCAATGCTCCTAGATATGTTCCGTGGAAAGGGAGTCGGAGTCGCTCAAGCGGCGCGACGGGCCTCGGGTGGTGGTGGTCCCCGAATAGGAATGCCGCCTGTGCCACCACCA
>JAEMPF020017122.1:1088-16692 GCA_022496165.2 Catalaphyllia jardinei
CGTAGAGAGCTTAACGGGGCAACGACACGATAGAGTCCAAACTGAAATCCATGAATTGCAACCGTGGACAGCTGTTTCGACCTTATTGGGTCTTGTCAGCACGGTGTAGCAAGTTTGTGTCTGTCCGCAGTTTTTCCTTATCGCTGCAACGACACGATATTCTAGATCTGGATTTTTCCTATTGTCCCTTGTCACGCGTTTTGCATGTGACATTTGCCAATGGGCAAGATTTGGATTTGAGTTCCATCTGAGGTCATCACCATCTTGCATTTAGTGGGTTTGTGGATGTCATTCGAGCAGCTGATCACTTCACAACAGCTGTCCACTGCTGATCACTTCTTCACAACAGCTGTCCACTGTCTGAAATTGTCTCATCTGACTAGTTTATTATTTATTAATACATATATCGAAAGTCCTTACACCATTTTTTATTTAAGTATTTTTGGGGAGGGCAAATTTCAGAGTAAGTAGCTTAAAATAACCCTGATGATATCCAAGGCTCTGGTCATAGTGCGCCCACAGTCCTTAAGATCAGCAGCAAATAGCATACACTTTATTTCGGACTACTTGTTCGTGTCACGTAACTCTTTCGTGGTGCCCCGTGCTGAAAGATTTATCGCAGGCATCCAGAAGCAAGAAACTTTATTAGGCTTTCTTTCTCTATCTTTTTTAAAAAACATTAAATCAAATCATTTTACATTGGTTCAGATTTACGTCACGCCAACCTACGCCAGTGGGACAAAAGCCCTTTGAAATTCGCCAAAAGCTGGCGTACATCGCAGGCTCCACGCCGAAGACCTTCGGCGTAACATACCAACTTCCCAGTATGGCCTTGATACTGTTCACAATATTTGCAACTGAGTCTCTCGGATATGCCAAGATGTCCGTGGAAGGCATATTTCTATTGTATGTAAAAGTAAATTTATCACGCTGCCGGAGCAAGTCTGCAAAGATAACAAGGCCACTTACACTTAACGTACTTCTTGAAAAGTGTGCGGAAGAGATGAATAATGTAAGGATAACAACAAGTTGCAGTTCGCTTGAAGCGCGAGAAGATCGGAGGGACTAAACATTACGTCTACACAAATCTTGAACCTTCAAAGGTGGGGTCGATCGCTAGGTAAGATTGAGATATGTTTTCATTGTGAAATTTCTTATGAGTTCACAAACTCTCCATTGAGATACCATTACCTTGGGGCTAGAGGAAAAAAAAAATTCGTGGCAACAAAACGTGATTTCGCGCCAGCTTAATTGTAATAGACTAAGTTAATTTACATTGAGGTTTAAGAATGCCAATGGTGGCATGGAACTACGGTCGTTTCACCCCAGGTCCGTTTCGCCCCAAGTCGTTTTGCCCCAACTCAAAGTCGTTTCGCCCCAACCAAAAGTTAGCTCGCATGAAGTTTTTTTTTATACGTTTTAGAAAGCAATAAATAGTTAACTTGAACAAACAAGCACTGTTGAGACCCTTAATTTACTCTACAGGTAAAAGCCGTAGAAGGTTTATTAAGTTTTCAAATACAATCGGCCATTGATCGATCAACGGACTTTGTTTGACTTTGCTATGCGAGTGCAACAACACTTTGGATCTACGCGCGTAATCAAACAAATACATTTAGACTCAATGGCTCTTTAACCACGCAAATGTTTAATAAAAAAAGGTTTAAATGGCGTTTGATGCTCTGCAAGTAAAAGCCTCGGAAGGTTTAATACGTTTTACAAATATGATCGGCCATCGATCACACGGCACGTCATCAACATGGCGTGGGAGGGAAAGAGAGATTGGGGAGAGTGAAATGAACAATTTGAAATGTCACCAACAACCTTATCTTACAAAGGTGACATTTTATTCCTCTAGTAATCGGTAAATACATCACAACTTACTTTAAACGACACAACTTTAAAGCTGGGGCGAAACGACTTTGACTTGGGGCGAGACGACTATGAGTTGGGGCGAAACGACCTGGGGCGAAACGACCTGTTTCCGTGACATGATACATCGGTGAACTGTAAACGGGCTACAATTAGGTTTTCATTCTAGGATTTTAAGTTAATACCTTTAAATTAACACGTAAATTAGTACGTGATTATGAAGAAATATGGTGTTCAATCCCCGCACTGCCGCTTGAGGATTTTAGATTTCCCGAAGAGATAAGAGTAGAATTGGTAGGGAAAGGTAAGAATCGATCACAGTCGATTTAGTAATGCTGAAAAATTGAGTCGTTTTACACTAACTGACCCAAGTTTTAAGTTCTGATTTTAAAAAGACACCTGTTTATTTTAACTGGAATTTTCTTATTTATAGGTCCGCCATTACTTATTTTAAAATCTTAAGAGAGCTGGGTTGAGAAGAAAATGACGTCAAAGACTCACCAGTTAAAAAATGCATTGCGTGTGTACACGGCTTAATTAATATGCAGCACGGGAGTTTTGGGCTTTCAGACCTTCAAACAGCCTTCGGATCAAACTCAAAGCTCTAAATTTTGCCACTTAGGTGTTAAGCGAACACGCTTTCAAAATAGGAAGAAAAAAAAGGAAATGATTTTTTATGACAGTAGCACTTTAAATTGGCGCGACAACTATCTGGCGCGCAAGTCACAGTAAAGTTTACGACGAGGACCATGATAAATTCTCTAACTCATTTTAAAACCGTTTTCTTGCCTGAAGCGATATAATTTGAGTTCTGGTTTGATATGAAGAACAGTTATGCTATGTTTCCTATTAGAAGAATCCGAAAGATGTAGCAGCAATTCAAATTTCTGCAAAAAAGGTGCAGTGGCTGTGATCATAAACAACGAGTTGAAGTTATGATTTCGTGACCGTGACCTGTCATCAAACGCTCCCTTGAGACCGAGATAATGTACTTTATATTATTGACTGAAGAAGTTTAGTTTGATTAGTTTAGTAAGCAAAAAGCGCGCCATCTTTCATGGACGAAAACAGAGATTTTTCGTTTTCTTAGGTCAAAATAGTCTGTTGCACTTAAAAAACGTGGCATTTGAAGGAAAGGTAACATAATACGGTCGGTATTTTATAAACAGCTGCCGGTAAAGTTTACTCGCATGGGTAAACTTTACTCGGTCAGACGGCTATTAGAAAAGCTGCTCTCTGATTGGTCAAACGTGGGTAAAGTTTAACCTCTTGGGTAAAGTTTTTTAGTCCGTATTGTTTTTCATCGGTCCGTATTGTTTTCGACGAGTGTTCAATTTATTTCTCCCTCGGTGTGTGCATTTTGTCATATTCAATAGCTGAAAAAAGTTCCAGAACATTTGCGAAACAGTGTTGAAATAATGCGGGGTGATCGTACAAAAATCGCTCTCGAAGAGTAAATATTTCGAAATTACATGTACCAAATTGCCGACACTATTTTGTAGTTGACATGTTAAACTAGCTGCTGTCCAAATTTGACGGCAATTGAACAAATTCCCTCTGAGTAAAGACTCTTTAAAGTGTGTGCTTCAAGCGAAAAAAGTTATTTGAAAAAACAGCTCTAAAGAAAAATCCTCTGCTCTGCACAAGCCTCAAGGCACCGAAGGCGTAGAGAAAATTCTTCTGTAGCTCGGTTTTTCTTAAAGCTGATCAGATCACTGGCAAAATCGCAAAGACGAAAAAGGATACGAATGCTAGGTGGCTGGGCGAATTAAGAAAACAAATAAAAGAAAGTGCGGCAGAACAAGTGTTCATGGATAATATTTCAACGGGTCTCAATGAGTCCAACGATTTGTTGATATCGGATTCATCAGTCTCTGTCAACATCCCTGTTATTGCTTCCAAGTTTCCGAACTTTTACAGAACCATTCTTTTCCCTTACCTTTATATTTTTTGCCCGCCTTTTACGATAGCTATTAATAGCTTCATCCACAGCGCGAACTTTCGCTTCTTCACTCATTGATGTATTTTGATTCCTTCTTCGCTGTTTTCACTTGTTCAAACAAATCCATGTTTTTAACTTGGGCTATGTTTACTAAAACTTAACAGAATTATACCTAGCACCAAAAATGCTTGGTAGTCAGAATATCAATGCTGATCAACTGAGCGCCGAAAAACACCAGCATATAAGCCGCACCTTTTTGCTCAAAATTTTCATATCAAATTGGGGATGCGGCTTATCTGCGAGAACATCTAGACACCATGTTGTAAATTTGCATTAATTAACTCTTTTCAGCGAAAATTTTACAGTCTGAATAGATCTGTGTAGCAAAATAATAAGAACTTCATATTTAACAGTACGCATTGATCATTGATTTTACGAGTTTGGTGGTTCCTAAGAGCTGTTTTTGTGTCAGCTTACATAATGATTTAACCTTCTTTGTTAAAAGAGCTATTAACCGGTTTCTTGAGTAGCTGAACGTCAATTGGCAGGAAATCTCCATTCCGCCAAAGTTGTTTACAGTGTCGACGATGATATGGCCGACATTGTAAACAACAAAATCAATCCAACACGAGCGAGAGAAAAGGCTTCCCTAATTCCAAATCTACTGATTTCCAGTACTCCATCCCCTGATCAAATACCTGGTTACTAAGCCATGAGAGAACCGAGGCGTTCATCAGGTGTTATTGTTTGTAGAAAATTCTACTGAGAAATGGACAGGAATGAAAACTACTGGATTAAAAATACCAGAGAAAGGTCAACTTTATGTCTAACTCCATTTTTCATACTATTAGAGAGTAGAGTTTTAGTATTCTCTGTTTTGAATGTTAGTGAGTTTATACGCAGATTGACGTGTTCAAGAACCTTGAAGAAACAATGCATGTACAGGTAGGACATCCTTCTCAAGACTCCACGTTTGATATATTTGAATTTCTTTCCAATTTTTTTTCCAAATTTAAGTTTCCAAACGCCAGTGTTTACAATAAGCTGTGTTCACAAATATTTCAATACAATAATAATTACTTGTTGTCTTTTCAGCCTCTTGAAACACCTGCTGGTAATAAAGGTTTGAGAAGGAGGAGTTTAGTCAATTTGTGACATCCCTACAGGTAATTCCCGTGAAAGTTGGCTCGGTCGATTGCATACACGTCCTAAGTCAATCAAGAGGTAAATTTTACTTCTGGCGAAAAAGTAAAACTGACATTTCTCCGCCAATATTTATGCATCTATCAATGTTAAGCCCGAGGGGTGGGGGGAGGAAACGCGGGCATATGTGGGGCATTTGACCACTATTGCCCACCTCTATTCCCCCCACCCTCGGGAATTTGACCAAGAATCTGGGTACCAGGGTGGGGACGTTTACTTTTTTGCGCGGAGGAATGGAACCAAGTCACGGCGTCCCATGTGCTCATATGTGCGCCGGCCATATTGATGGGGAAATGAATAAGGTAGCATGTGATTCCTGTGTTGAGTGGCACCATATTTCCTGTGTGGAGATTGAGAGCATTTCAAAGTGGACTTGTACCTCCTGCAAATAATCTTATGCGTTGTTGAGTTACATGTATATGTTAAGCTACAGTTTTTTAAAGAAAAAAGAATTGAGTAGTCTGAGAAGCACTTTTAAAATTTCCATATGCTAATATATAACAGTGCAGTGGGCCGCATTCACTATATCCCTTAATAATCATCACTGATCACCAATCTATTAACCCTATTCAGACTAAGGGGGGGGGGGGGCTTTTCGAACCCCCCTCCGGCAAAATCGTGAAAACTCCTACACGAAAAGAGCTATGAAGTTCAAATTTTCTGACTTTTCCTAGAATTGATCTAGAAACATTTTGGTATAATTACCATGTCCATGTGATCAATCATGTTGCCATGGCAACCAGTTTCTGCAACATAAGTTTTGGAAAATTTAAAAAATGGTGATGTTTTGTTTTAAGATCGCGTTTTTACTTTTATAGTGCTTTTTGTTATTAAAATGGTCTTTCTTGGGACTAGTTTTTGAATTACATCAAAATGTTTCAACATAGAATATTTGGGGGGAGGGGTGGGGTAGAATTTGTCACTATTTTGCTTTGACAAATATGCTGCTCTATTTTCCAAATAACACTTCCAAAGTCATTTGTTTGGGTAATAAACATTAGTTTGATACTTCTTTTATACATTCTGAGCTTTTTCCCCTTTGAAAGTTGCTTTAAGTTATAATTTTACCAAAAAACGGAAATCCAAGATGGCGGATCGAAGATGGCGAAAAATCATTTCAAATTTTAAATTTTGTTGTCTCCTATTGCTTTTTCTCGCTATACATGTGTTTCCTTGTTACTAGTTCATAAGAAAGGATAACAAAAAGATGACTTTTCCAATATTATTGATATTTTACGTATCTAAGTGGAAAAATAATAAGAAACATTGAAAAATCGGAATATGGCGTCACTGTGACGTCATAATTGGGCGTGGCAAGTCCAAACTGGGTGTGGCGCTTGTGTAAATTTCATGACTTTAGCATTATTGGTTCCAGAGATACAGAGGTCGGTCCGAGGAGCCTCCTCCCCCCTCTTAGTCACAGATTGACCAAAAAAGCCCAGTCTGAATAGGGTTAAATCAATTTAACTCCACTGTTCTAAGAGAACTCTTGGTACGAGAGTGCTTCTGTATTTGTTGGTTAAACATGCGAAAGGCATGCTCACACTGCAAATAGCTGCTTTTGAGTAACCAGATCGCTGTACAGTGTACTTGCACCCGGCCACTGCTACTACCATGTATGGATAATTTTAATAATCTTAAACGCTTTACGGCACATGTTTTTCTTTTTATTGATCACTTTCTCCACTAGTCTCCTTCGCAGCCGTTATTAGGGTCGTCACGGAATGATCCTCCCTCCTAACGGCTGCTTACTCGAGCTCTGCATTCCTTTCCCTTTGTTAATGAGAACCAATAACATGCATGTTATTGTTAGCAACCCACCAATCATATTTCCCGTTACATTTACCGCCAAAGACCAAGTTTCCAGAAAATGGAAGGCAGTAGTAGTAGTAGTAGTAGTAAATCTTTATTTATCCACGGTACAAAATTCGTCAGCTTTAAAAATACCTAATACTAATATAAAAATAATAATAATATATATATATATTTAAATAAAAAAGCTGCTTTCCACGAATGCCGTGCCTTACAGTTCTTTGAGTAATCGTTTAAATTGCCCAAGGGACTCTGCTTCCCTTAAGTTACAAGGAAGACTGTTTCAGAGAATGGCGCCACTATAGCTGAAGCTGTTTTTGTAATAGTTTGTGCGCGGTAATGGAACATTGAGTTTATTTTCAGAGTCCCTTAGGTTATATGCGACTTCTCGCCTTTCAAATTTAGAACTAAGATAGTTTGGAGCCAACCCGTGCAGAGACCTGTAAACCATCGTAGCTCTTTGAAATCGTTGCTGGCAAGCTAGGTTTTTCCACCCTAGAAGTTTGAGAAGGTGACCAGCATCTACGTCATAGCTTGAGTAGGTCAGAACACGGGCTGCTCTGTTTTGTAGCTTTTGAACCTTATTCCGTAAGGTTATCCCACAGTTTCCCCAAACAATGTTGCAATAATCAAAGTGTGGCTGTATTAAAGCTTGATATATTAGTTTTAAGGTCGCCTGAGGGACAAGGTGCCTTATTCGTTTTATGGCCCCAATACCAGAAGCGACTTTCTTTGTTACTTTCTCGATATGGCCATTCCAATCAAGTCTGTCATCGATGGCCACTCCAAGTGATTTTACAGTAGTGACCTGGCTAACTTCAAAATCATTAATTGCAAATGTCGGGGACTCTGTGAGAGTACTTAGCCTCTGCCTAGATCCGATAAGCATAAATTCGGTTTTAGTCATATTTAGAGTAAGTTTGTTTGCTTTCAGCCAATTGTGAACATTTTCTAAATCTTGATTTAGATGCAACTGAATATTGTCTACATTATCACCTGCATACGTAAGGTGGGTGTCATCAGCGTACATCCTCGGCTCACAATTTGAAAGACAGTTTGGAAGATCGTTGATGTATAACAGAAATAATAATGGACCTAAAATCGTCCCCTGGGGTACACCGCAACTTAATAAACAGTTTTGAGAGAGCGACCCATTGATGGAGCACATTTGAGTACGATTCTCTAAATACGACTTAAACCATTGGTGCGCGTTACCATATATGCCGTAATTGCTTAATTTTGATAAAAGAATCTCATGGTCAACTGTGTCGAAGGCCTTTTTTAGATCTAAGAAAACAACGGCGTTGATTTTACCGCGGTCAATATTGTACGCCCACGTGTCCGTGGCCTCAAGGAGAGCCGTGACAGTTGAGTGAATAGCGCGAAAGCCTGATTGATATTTACAGATTATATTGTGCTCTTCTAGGTAGGCATATAATTGATCATAGACGATTCTTTCAAAGACCTTGGCCATAACTGAAATCACCGAGATTGGACGATAATTGTTTAAGTCGTTCCGATCGCCTTGTTTAAAAAGTGGGGTGACCTTTGCGCATTTCCAGTCATCCGGAAATATGCCTTGACTTATCGACTGGTTAAAAATATCACGGATAGGAATGCAAATGAGATCTGCACATTCCCGAATGAGCCTAGCAGATATCTTGTCAAGGCCAGCTGCCTTTGACTTGTTTAGACGATTCAAAAGTGAGAGAACTTCATTTGTACTGGTCGGATGGAGCTGAAACCGTTTATCTGTGCCAGTGAGGTACTTTTGATAACCATCACTATTTGAGAAATCAATATTGCTAGCAAGTTCTGGACCGATAGTAGCAAAGTGATTATTAAATTGGTTCGACAGCACAGTTGGATTTGTTATTGATACTCCATTTACTTTCAGAGATGTCACCGATTTTTTCCCAGATTTTCGCGAAGTAAGTTCATTAATAGTCTGCCAGGTCTTTTTAGAATCGCCCGTATGCTTGTTAAAACTATTTTGATAATAGGCTTGCTTGGCTAATCTGATTTCTCTATTTACTTTATTGCGTTGTTTTTTAAAAAGTGACCAGTCATTTGAATCATTCGATTTACTTGCTTTAATCTTTAGAATATCCCGATCATACATTCGTTTCTTAAGCTCAGATGTAATCCATGGGGAACTACGCGTGCGAACACGCATTGTCCTCAAGGGAGCATGCTTGTTAACAATAGATAGAAACGAGCATTTCCATTGTAGCCACATTTGATTGGGATCAGTTGAATTGTATATGTGATCCCAACAATGAGATGCAATATCATTCCGAAAATTTATTCGATTAAATTTTCGAAAGTTTCTATAGGTTATAGCATTGTGCCCACCAGACATTCCATTCACGGATAATTTTCGATAGGCAAAAACTATGCTATGATCGCTAATACTGATATGGCGAACCCCCGAACACGCAACTTTATCTGGACAATTAGTATAGATTACATCAATCAAAGTTGCAGAAGTCGGAGTTATTCTGGTTGGTTCAGTGATAAGTTGCTGTAGACCATAAATACCAGTGATATTCATTAATTTGCATGTATAATTGTCATATCGAGTAGCAATCATGTCGCAGTTAAGGTCTCCCATTAGAAAATATTCAATATTTTCGGAATCAAGTTTCCCAATTAAAGTTTCGAAAGGTGAAAAAATACTAATAGGAGAATCAGGTGGTCTATACCACGTGGCAACAACAAACGGTTTAGATCTAGGTTTTTGAATTTCCAGACATAGATTTTCAAGTGTGTCCATGTTTACATCATTTCGTATGGTAAAATTTATTGAACTTTTCACATAGAAACACACTCCTCCACCGTTTGTAATTCTATCACGTCGAATTATATCATAGCCAGAGATGTTGACCTCATTGTCGCTAATAGTTTCATTGAGCTTAGTTTCATTAATCGATAAAATATCTATTTCGTTATGCGCTAGAATAATTCTAAGTTGATCTATGTGTGTGACTAATTTATTGATATTTAAAGAAGCTAATCTAAAACCTCGTTGAGGTGGCAACACTGAGGTAGGCTCATGGGATTCCTCAGTTTTGCGTTTTGTACATTGAATAGGCACGGCATCGGTGGATAGCGCATCATTTCAACCTAAATTCATCTGAAAGTTCTTAAAAAACTGTTGATTACCTTTAAAATTAAGATGTAGTCCGCCCTTGTTAAGTTCCTTTTCGGAGATGTTTTGATGCTGGATAAATTTCCATCCATTCTGCCGGCAGAAGAATTTCAGTTGTTTATTAACTGCTTTCACGGCTTCATTGAATCCGTCTCTTCTTTGCACGAGCTCAGATATAATTACTGTGGCATCGGATAAGTTTTCAATTTGTCTGGCGAGATCTACCACTGAGCCGGCAACTTGTTGTGGTTCTTTACTTTTGAGATCATTAGTGCCCACATGCAGAATCACTTGGTCCGGCGAAAGCTCCAAATTAGGTTTAAGGTAATCCTTCATAGCTTTGGTAGTGGCACCGGAGAACGATTTAACCACCACCCGATGACCAACGGCTTTTCCTAAACGTGTACCTTGGATATTCTTTATCATAGAGTCTCCAATCAACAAGGTAGTACTTTTGTTTGCTGGCGTGGAATTTTCCGTGTCTTCATGGGCGTTGGATTGTGCTTCACTGATCTTCTAAGGCTGCTCCTGTAATAAAGAGTCGGGTTCAATCTTGTTGATCTTTAATCCTTGCTTGCTTTACAACGATGTCTGCACGAACCGTTGTCCATGTGCGAAGTGTTAAGTGCCAAGTGCCGATGTGCATATTAAGTGCAGGTGAATAATTTACATATTAATGCCAGTCCTTTGGGGTCTATTGCGATATGTAACATCCCCTTCTGTTAAGCAATGTTTATATTAAAAAAATAAATAAATAAATAGTCATTCTGATCTCGATTCAGGTCTTGAACATCTTATCTATAGACATGTATAAACAACGATCAATGAGGCACAATTGGCTGTTTTCCATTCGTATATCTCACAAGTGTCTAATTAAATAGCAGTCACAAGTTGAGTCTTTCCGGTGGTCGGATTTCACGGCCTGATCGAGATTTCCTTGGACCCTGTTCCGATTCTGCTGAGGCAGGGCTTTGTGCATCAGTGTTGGGAGGCGTTTGGACTCTGGGTGTGGTTGTGTTCCCTTGTGGGGTACTGTTTGACGAGTTGTTTGTTGGGCTGATGGACCCGTTGTTTGGTCTGAGGTGAATCCTGTTTCTTTGGAGTTGCGCTCCGGTTTCCGTTTCGACAATATATGAACGAGGTATTTCTCCTTGATCTATAACTCGGGCTGGGTTCCATGTTTTTCTCACGGGGTCTTGTAGATAAATGGCTTGACCCTTGTGTAGTTCAGGAAGTTCTTTGGTGTGCCTGTTGTAATAGCGGCTTTGGGTGTCCTGTTTCGCCTTAAGCCACTCCCTGAACTCTTCTTGGTCTTTTGCCGGGTAAATCTTTCCTGGGAGTGTAGATTTGAACATTCGACTGTTCAAGAGTTCAGCTGGCGACGCTACAGTTGAGCTTAGTGGCGTTGTTCGTAGTGCTAGCAGGGCCAGATCTATGTCTTCATTGGCTTCTTTGCATTTGAGAATGGTCTTCTTAACTGTTTGGACTTGCCGTTCGACAAATCCATGGCCACGTGGATAGTGGGGGGAAGATGTCACAATCTCAAGGCCGTATTGGTCTGCCAGTTGTTTGAACTCTGCGGACGTAAATTGGGTACCATTATCGCATTGTAATGTTCTTGGGATTCCATTCTCTGCGAACAGCGTTTTCATCTCCTTAGCAACGGCTCTAGCTGTGAGGTTGTGGAGCTTCCTGACGAACGGAAATTTGGAATAGTAGTCGACGACTAGAAGAAATCACGACTGTTGAACGTAGAACAGATCTGCGCTCACAATTTGCCATGGTCTTGAGGGTATCTCTGACGGTATCATAGGTTCTTTCTGCTGGGAGTTGTGGTACTTCTGGCATACACTGCATGAGGTGACCAGGTTTTCGATTTCATTGTAAATGTTTGGCCAATAAACATACGATTTGGCTCGCAGTTTGCATTTTTCTATCCCGAGATGTCCTCCGTGGATTTGCTGAAGAATGTTGCCTCTCAGGGATTCTGGAACTATCACTCGGCTTCCAAGAAGCACTAATCCATCTTCTACCGAGATGTCATCTCGCAACGCCCAGTATGGATTTATTGTGGGATCAACTTTCTTCACACTGTCTGGCCAGCCTTGTGTCACTTGGCGGGATAACAGCTGCAGGGTTTCATCTTTTGCAGTCTCCTCTTTGAACTCTTGCATTTTAGCTGGGGTGATTCTGATTAAGTGATGAACTTTTACATTCATTTCTGGTACTTCAAATTTATCCATTGGTGAGAGACGTGATAGGGCGTCGGCTGTGACCATTTCTCTTCCAGGGGTGTATTTGATGACGCAGTCATAAGGCTGTAGACGCAACAGCATTCTTTGAAGGCGTGGAGGTGCTTGCATGAGGTTCTTCTTGTGGATTTGCTCTAGGGGGCGATGGTCACTTTTCACCACAAATGATCTTCCATAGAGGTAGGAGTGGAATTTTTCACATCCGTAGACTACTGCTAACAGTTCTCGTTCGATGTTGGCATAGCGGGTCTCGGCGGGTGTCAGTGCTTTTGATGCAAATGCTATCGATCTGTTGTTCTGCAATAAGGCTGCACCAAGGCCCTTAATTGATGCATCGACGTGGAGAACAACTGGTTCCTTTCTGTCATAGTACGCCAAGGTGGTTGCAGAACATATCAATGACTTCACTTTTTCAAAGGCTCTCGAGTGTGATGGATTCCATGCAAAGTCAACGTTCTCCTTAAGGAGGTCTCTTAAAGGCGTAGTGTGATCAGCTAACTTTGGGATAAACGAGCTCATATAGGTTGCCATCCCCAAGAAGGTGTGTAGCTCTTTTTTGTCTTTGGGTGGTTCCAGCTGTTCGATGGCTTTGATTTTATCTGGGCTGGGCTTAACCCCATCTGGTGTGTAAAGCATGCCAAAGAAGTTGCATTCTTTTGTCTTGATAACGCACTTTTCGTCATTGAGCTTGATGCCGGCTTTCCTGGTGCGTTCCATGGTTTCATGTAGGTGCAGGTCATGCTCTTTGTCATTCCTTCCGTATACAGTGATGTCGTCTGCTATGCCGATGGCACCTTGACAATCACGGTATGTTTCATCAATCTTGAATTGGAAGATGTCTTGACTCATGCGTAGGCCAAATGGCATTCTAAGGAACCGGAATCGGCCCAATGGTGTATTGAAGGTTGTTAAGTACGAGGACTCGTCATCCAGTTTAACATTCCAGTAACCATTGCGAGCATCAAGCTTGCTGAACAAATTCGCTCCCGTTAAGTTAGGTGTGATTTCTTCCAAGGTGGGGATCGGATGGTGTTCTCTTTTAATGGCTTTGTTCAGGTCTTTGGGGTCGAGGCATAATCGAAGTCGCCCATTTTCTTTCACTCTGATAACTAATGAGTTCACCCAGTCTGTTGGCTGTGTGACCTTCGCGATTATACCTTTGCACTCCATTTCTTCCAGTTCAGCTCTTAATTTCTCCTTTAGTTCAATTGGCACTTTCCGGGGGGCGTGGACCACTGGTGGTACTTCGGGGTCGAGTGTGATATGGTACACGTAATCTTCAAAACATCCGACGGTGCCATTGAAACATTCAGGGTACATTTCCATCAGTTCCTGCTTGTTTCTTATTGGAGGGCGTCCTGTTAGTGGTACTTGGCTTTTGATGTACTTCGATTGTTGGTCTGGGCCATTGGGGCTGGTGGTTGATCCAGTTTGGGTCGATTGGCTTGTTTTGAGAACGCAGTGTAGCGAGACTAGTTTCAGTGCTGTACAGGCTCTTAAGCCGAGAATAGCTGGCCCAGTGGTGTCCGTAACGTAAAACCTGCAATTGACCTTCTTGTCTTTGTAGTTACAGGGTATATCAATGGTGCCAAGCTGCTTGATTATGGAGCCCCCGTATGCTGAAAGGATGGTTTCGTTCTTTTCCAGGGCTTCGGGTTTAGGGTTACCCTTGGCGTCAAATTTCTCTGGAGCAATTATGCGAAGCAATCTGACGGGTAATACGTTGCTTTGTGCTCCTGTGTCTACGTTGCATTGGAGGTTAATTTTTCGCTTCCTTTTAGGCTGACATATCTCAAGTGTTGCGAAGGCTTCATCGCGCGTATCGTCGGAAACACCTTCCATGGCATTTATTTCAATGGTACTGATTGTAAGAATTTCATCATCATTGTCATGGGAATCATCTTCGATAGCGTGGATGGATTTCTTGAAGGTCGGCTTGGTTTCTTGAGTGTCTTGTTTTCGTTTGCTGGATCTGCAAACAGATTTCCAATGATTAGCTTTTCCACATTTTAAGCATGTTGTGCCGTAGGCTGGACATTTATTTCGGGGATGTTTCGGGTGTTGTTTGCCACAGTTGTTACAGAATTCCCTTTGTTGTTCTCTCTGAATCGCGTAGATGCTCTTATCTTCTTCAGACGTTTTAGTGTGTTCAACCAGCGTTTTCATGTGTTTGCTTGTGGCCTCGTGGCTGCGTGCTATATCGATTGCGGCCGCGAGGGTTAGCGTTTTGTCTCGGCTTATGAGAGCTTTTTGAACGTCGAGGTTTCTTGATCCATAGATGAGCTGGTCTAGCACTCTGTCTTCGACTTCGATGGTATCTCGAAATTGACATCTTGCTGCTAGGTTTTTGATTCTTGAGATGAAATCATCGACGGGCTCGCTCGATTGTTGTCGCATTTCTTGTAGTTTGTATCTGTGAATTCGATGGCTTGTTTTCTTGTTTTCCCACCGCTGCCACCATGTAATAAAGAGTCGGGTTCAATCTTGTTTATCTTTAATCCTTGCTTGCTTTACAACGATGTCTGCACGAACCGTTGTCCATGTGCGAAGTGTTAAGTGCCAAGTGCCGATGTGCATATTAAGTGCAGGTGAATAATTTACATATTAATGCCAGTCCTTTGGGGTCTATTGCGATATGTAACAGCTCCTTATTGGTTAATTTGAGGAAAAGCACACAGAGCTCGACTGAGTAGCCGTTAGAGGGAAGGATCGTTGCGTGATGACCCTAATAACAGCTGCAAAGGAGACTATTTCTCCATCATTTGTCAAGGTTTTTTTTGTTTTTAAATGAATATAGTGAAGGAGCTAACTACATGTAGGGCAAGAAAATGATGAGCTAGTTGTGACAGTAAAGATATAAGTTAGAAAATTAACAAAGTATTGTTTTCATGATTCTTTTCGTTTTTTTGTCATGTCTACATTTAATATTGTCGATATGTAAAGTTTAAACTAAGGTTAAATATACTTATTTAACTTAGTTAACGACTAGGAGCACGTTGCATAGTAGTTAGCGTGACGTTAGTATGGCGTTAGCATGGCGTTAGCGTGGTGTTGCCCTTTACTAGCGTTTTTGGTGCCTTGTTTTGGCGTTCCCTGTCATCAGGGTTTATGTAACTGTAGGGGGTGTGATGCAGAGCAGTTTCCTGTGTTCCCGGGTCAGCGTTTATCGTTGCAATTTTATGCGTGTGCTGTTGCATGTGGTCGTAGTTTTTCGGTGCTTAGTGTTTGGGGCGTCCCGATCAGTTTTTGGATCTGTTTTAGAGTTTTCTACCACCCTCCTCTCCCTTTTATTTTTATATCCTTATTATTATTATTGTTGTTGTTGTTGTTGTTGTTGTTAGTATTGGTTATTACTGTTATTATTATTATTTC
>JAEMPF020017123.1:0-7500 GCA_022496165.2 Catalaphyllia jardinei
ATGCGTAGAGATGTTCAAGCAGAGCAAACAAAGAGCGATATTTCGCTTAAATGTTCTAAGTCATTTATCGAACACTGCGAATTATCACTTGAAAATTCGAAGTATATTTTCGTTCCGAGCGAATTGTCGTTCGAAAATTCACGTAGTTGGAAACAATAGGCATCACAAATTATCGTGACTTTTCGTTGAAAATTCGCTTCCATCGAAAATTCGATATTTTTTCGTCGAAAAGCCAGGAAAAGCCGCGAATTTCGACGAAATACGTTTGCATTACTTTTGCACAATACTGTAAATGTACGTGTCCCTATGTTTCTTTGTTTTTCCTTTTGTTTTCGAGGACGGTTATTCGAATGCCACTAAATTTGACTTAAATTATCAATTCTCAGTGTTTATCGATACTTCATTAGCATTTTTCAAAAAATTTGCATTCTTTTGTTCAAACATCTTCCAATGCAATATTGTCCCTTTCCCTTGGTAATATGGGGCCAAGCAATGTTAATTTCAAACTATTGTCTTTAAATGCTCGAGGGATTCGTACCTTTGAAAAGCGGAAAGCCATATTCAGTTGGCTTAGTAAATCTGGTGCCGACATTTGTTTTTTACAGGAAACTTATAGCACTCGGGACGTAGAAAATATTTGGAAGAACCAGTGGAGGGGTAATTTGTTCTTCTCCCATGGAACTTGCCATAGCAAGGGTGTTTTGGTACTTGTAAAAGGCAATTTGGACTTTAACCTGCAAACAGTTAAGACTGACCCCGAAGGCCGTTACATTATGTTGGATGCAATTATACAGGATTCGCGTTATTGTCTGATAAATATTTACGCT
Organism: Catalaphyllia jardinei; assembly: GCA_022496165.2. Taxonomy (NCBI): domain Eukaryota; kingdom Metazoa; phylum Cnidaria; class Anthozoa; order Scleractinia; family Caryophylliidae; genus Catalaphyllia; species Catalaphyllia jardinei. The sequence continues at coordinate 828 of JAEMPF020017123.1, forward strand.
CCAAATAAGTGTGCTGAGCAAATTCAATTTTTTCAAAATATCTCAGAAGAAATTAAGACTTTGACAGCAGAGTGTAATTCACCTACTATTGTCGGAGGCGACTTCAATGTAATTCTTGATGAGGTTTTAGACGGACAGGGAGGGAACAAAAAGAGAAAGGAGTCTGCTAAATATGTCGAGGAATTATGTGTTGAACACGACTTGATAGATATTTGGCGCATTCGTAATCCTTCAGAAACAAGATTCACATGGCGCCAAAAAACTCCAATTATACAAAGGCGTCTAGATTACTGGCTGGTTAGCGATTGTTTACAAGTCGATATTGACACCGTCGATATTAAAACGGCAATTAAATCAGACCACTCCGCAATTACTCTCGGTATGAATGGTCTGGATGAAAGTGTACGAGGACCTTCCTTTTGGAAATTCAACTCCAATCTTGTGAATGACCCTGAGTACTGTCAACTCATTAATGCAAATTATAATGTTTGGTTAGAGGAATTTAACGAGGTTCTGGATAAACGTGTCCTGTGGGATTTAATCAAATATAGGATACGTCAGTGTACCATTAAGTATAGTAAAACCAAGGCTCGTCAAAGAAAAGCAAAATTACAACAGGTTGAGGAATGTATAAAAGAATGTTCATATAAATGTGACAAGGACCCCTCTCCACAAAACCTGGAGGAATTAGAATCTCTCCAAGCAGAATATGAAAACTTGTACAACTTCATTACACAGGGCGCTATTATACGATCTCGTGCAACTTGGTACGAAATGGGGGAGAGAAATAACAAATACTTCCTCAATCTTGAAACTTCTAATAAAAAGAAAACCAGCGTAAGGAAAATCTTTACAAGTAAGGGACCTTTAACTCATGACCCCCAAAAAATTATGTATGAATTAGAATCGTACTACTCGAATCTTTATGCTAAAAATAGTTCTTCAAATTCTGCTACTATATCTGCATTTATTAAGGACTCAAATCAAATCCCAAAATTACCTGAAAATCTGAGGAACGTCTGTGAAGGAAAATTAGGATATGGCGAGTGTTACAATGTGTTGAAGACTTTCCAAAAGAATAAATCTCCAGGGAATGACGGCCTTACAGTAGAGTTCTATATTGCCTTCTGGCCTTTAATTGGAACATTGCTAGTCGACAGTTTAAATTATGCCTTTGAGTATGGCGAACTCTCTAATTCACAGAAACAAGCTATTATAACCTTAATTGAAAAAAAAGGGAAGGATAAAAGATTGATAAAGAACTGGCGCCCAATCTCTCTCATCAATATGGATGCGAAAATAGCTTCAAAAGCCCTAGCGAAACGCTTGGAAAAGACCCTTCCTGAGATTATCCATTTCAATCAAAATGCATTCGTTAAAGGAAGGACTATTTTTGATGCGATCAGGACAATAGAGGACGTAGTAGAGTATACTAAACAGAAGGGCTTGTCCGGAATTCTGCTAGCAGTTGATTTTGAGAAAGCTTTTGACACTCTGAATTTCAATTATTTAATAAGGATACTACACGAATTCAATTTTGGACCAAGCTTCATCCAGTGGATACGCGTGCTGTACGAAAATGCCTCAAGTTGTGTTTTGAACAATGGCTTTTCAACAGGGCCTTTCTTTTTAGGAAGAGGGGTAAGACAAGGCGACCCTCTCTCTCCTTATTTGTTTATAATTGCTTTAGAAGTCTTGGCGATTAGGATAAGAAACGATGATACCATTCAAGGTTTTAAATTTGGTGACGAGAATGTAAAGCTTAACTTATTTGCTGACGATATGACATGTTTTCTAAGTGACAAAGGATCTTATATTAGCCTATTTCGCATCCTCGAAGATTTTGGAGAGTGTTCGGGGTTGAAAGTCAATCACGAGAAGACGGAAGTCTTAGCATTTGGTGACAGTTCCATATGGGAAGATCTATCTAATAAGTATACCCTTCGTAATGTTATAAAAATTCTAGGAATTTATTTCGGTGGTAATGTAAAAGAGAGGGATGACTTAAATTATAGGGAAACTTTAAAGTCTATAAAGAAATCTCTAAATTTATGGAAGTGGAGAGGCTTGTCGCTTTTGGGGAGGATACAGATAGTTAAAACCTTCGCCATTCCTAAACTTATGTTTAGGGCATCAGCCATACCTATTTCTAAAGAACTTCTAAAGACTGCGGATTCTATTCTCTACAGTTTCATTTGGAATGGCAAAGACAAAGTTAAAAGAAATGTCCTCACAGCCACCATAGAGAATGGTGGTTTAAATATGCTTGACATTGACTCAATGGTTCGTACAAAACGTGTTTTCTGCTTAAAGAAATATTTGGAAGATTATTCTAGTCCTTGGAAGTTTTTTCTCGACGAGAAACTTTTATCCGTTGGTGGAAAGTTTGTACTCCACTGTAATCTAGATATTACTAAGCTACCCGTGATGCTGCCGCCTTTCTATCAGCAGTGTTTTGATGCATGGTCTGTTTTGAACAACAAAGTACCACTTTCGTTTCAAGAGATTGTGAATGAAATTATTTGGAACAACAAATTTCTTTGTGTTGACAGAAAATCGGTCTTTAGAAGGGATCTTCTTTCCATTGGCCTATTTAAAATAGCAGACTTACTTTCGTCTGATAATACAACAACATTTAGCTTTACAAATCTACTGCTCAACCCTGAACAAAGTTTTTTTGTGATGAGTATCATTGACTCCATCCCAGCCCATTGGCGTAAAATAATAAAAGATTCTTCGTCTCTTCCAATAATTTCTCCAATTTCAGATGTTCCCAAGATCATTATCGATGGAAATTCTCTGACATTTTCTGATGTCTCTTCTAAACAAATTTACCGCCAGTTCCAGGCAAAGAAGCAAGGACTGCCTACTGCTCAAAAAAAATTGTCTGACAAGTACCTTGACTCCGCCTTAGATTGGGAGAGGATCTATTCTCTACCCTTCAGCTCGACTATGGAATCTAAACTAAGGGAATTTCAGTACAAAGTATTAAATTGTATTGTTTTTACAAATGAAAAACTCTTTCGTTTCGGCATTACGCAATCACCACTATGTACTTTCTGCCAAAAAGAGGACGAATCCATCGAGCACCTATTCTTTTCCTGTAAGGAATCTTGTGAATTTTGGAAACATGTATTGTCCTGGCTCCGGGACAATGACATTAATGTTGGAAAATTAAAGGAAGCTGATTTAATTTTTGGGAAGTTTGACACCCAGGACGACTCTACTTTAATCAACCACATTCTTTTATTAGGTAAATACTACATTTACTCTCGGAAATGCCAGAACGCTAAACCTTCCTTAAAAGGTTTCATTGCTAAAACAAAGCGAGTATACTCTATTGAGCTCCATATTGCCAGGAAAAGAGACAAATTAACTTATCATTTAAAGAAATGGAAGAAGTTGATCAGTGTACTAGCTAACTGAAGTATAAGTAAGTGTATAAATATGTATTATTGCGAGTTTGTATCTTTTTCTAAGTAGCCTTTTCTCGAGAGTGTTAGAGTTATGCATATGCATGTTTTCTTTTGTTTTTTATTTATTTTCTTTTCTTTTGTTTGTATGCATGTTTTTTCTCTTTTTTTTTTTGTGTATATGTTTTAAATTTCAATAAAAAAAATATTAAAAAAAAAAAAAAAAAAAAAATCAAGGGAAGAATTAGAGACCCTAAGAAGAAAAGAACTGTGATGAAAACTTGAACAACTCATCCAGATTGTTAATAACACAACGGTCTGTGGATGCACATTACTTCAGCTTTATAGTGATACCAATGGCATGTAACTGTGCTCACCAATTTTTTCCCATTGTCCACGAGAAAACAGAAATTAAAAATAAACTGTCATCATTCAAAAAAAAAAATAAATAAATAAAAAAAAAAAACTAAAAAAAAATAAAAAAAAACTATTTACACGCTGAATAATAACCCATTACTCATTTTGGCTAAAAAAGTATTTCACTAATATATAAACATGATAGTTTATAGTTCATCAATGACATTGTAAACGCCTACATGGATAAGGAAACCAAACAGCCAAGTATAGAGGAAGTCAAAGCAGCTGTCGTCTTTTTTCCTGGCCCTGTGGTCACCTACAGGGGTTTTAAACAAAGTGCCCTGAGAGCAGTTCGAACAACAGCTGAACAAGAATTTGCAACAGCCTGCTCTCACTTATCCAGCTACGGCCGCCTCGTTAGCGTACGTGTACCGAGACAAACAAAGCCCACCAAAGTCTTTCTCAAAGCAATGCCAGGAAACATCCAGTGGAATCCTCAATCTCTTCAAATCTGCAAAAAAGAGGAATACGAAGCCAAATTTCTTCCACTTCACCCTTCTGTGGGAAATGCCATAAAAAATGCTCTTATTAGTGCTGGACATGTCACAAATGAATTCTTCAACATCTAATTAACAGAAGTATAGCAATAACCTTGACATTCACCATCAGTTACCTGTATGGTACTTTAACCATTAAAGTTATTGAAAGGCAAATGAAAGGCACTTTTCCAATTTATATATACTGTCAGGGTGAAACCATTTTCTTTTCCACTTCTTGCTATTTTTAACTGATTATAGTTTTTGGAAAAAAAAACAACGGAACGAAGCTGCCTCAGATTTTACAATTTGTATATACGAGTATTTCTTAAGTATGTTGTTTTCCTTGCTTTGAAATAAAGAGAAGAAATTCCCTCGTTCTTTGATCCCGGCTCGGGATCCTGACTAACAGTGGTAAAATTACCTTTAATTTTGACATAACAAACTCCCTAGTTCTATGATCAAGTTTCCACGAGTTAACACCACGAACAACGCTACCCTTAGAATTACGTTTGACCCGTAGCCACACGTGTCTACCCAGCGCATAACAAATTGCCTCGTTCACTGATCCACCCTCCACGGAAAACACTGCGAACACCCAACCCTTAGCCTTAAGTTTGACGCGTAGATAGCACATAACAAATCCCCTCATTCTTTGATCCACCCTCCAACCAAAACACTACAAACACCCGTACCCATAGCCTTAAGTTTGACGCGTAGCCACGCGTAGACGCGTAGCCAGCACATAACAAATCCCCTCGTTCTTTGATCCACCCTCCAACCAAAACACTACGAACACCCGTACTCTTAGCCTTAAGTTTGACGCGTAGCCATGCGTAGACACATAGCCAGCACATAACAAATGTCCTCGTTCTTTGATCCAGCCTCCAACCAAAACACTACGAAACACCCGTACCCTTAGCCTTAAGTTTGACGCGTAGCCACGCATAGACGCGTAGCCAGCACATAACAAATCCCCTCCTTCTTTGACCCACCCTCCAACCAAAACACTATGAACACCCGTGACTTAAGTTTGACACGTAGCCACGCGTAGACAGCACATAACAAATTGCCTCGTTCTTTGATCCACCCTCCAAAGAAACTTGACGTGTAGACGCGAGGCCCTCCCCCCCCCCGTCGGGTATTCTGCAATTGCTCCAAGGCAAGTACAGGGCACGAAATTGCGCCTAATAGTCGCCAATGCGACTAAGATTACCATGCTGGCGATCAAGATTAAAAAATTAGTCGCCAAGTTGGCGACCAGAACTCTTTGGGTTTTGTATGTCTTACCTAGATGTATTTTGCAACTCAGTCAAACTTTAAGGTAGATGGATCGGTGCGAACGATGAGGTCTGTTAAGCAAAATCGTGTCGAATTCTACGAAGCGAACGTGTCAACATCCGCCATCTTGGATTTTCCAAACGTTACATTGTATATTGTGAAATGAAATGTCCCTTTTGATAACAACGCATATTGCGGGCTCACAACATTCCGTACTTTTCCGACCGTGGTGACACCTTCCACGTGGACTCATTTGGCTTTATTTATGGAGTGATTTAAATTTAAAATGAGCAGCGACGTAGACAGTAATCGGAAAGATTTATTTCAAATACTGACTGCACGTACAACCGCAACCGAGGACGAGGTTTTAGAATTCTCGCGGGCTTTGGAAAAAAAATATGCCGACGAGAAACAGTTCTTTCGCACTTTGCCGCTCCGTGGCCACGTTGGTTTGCCAACAGACAAAATGGCAATGTCACTTGTGCCAGAAGATCTACCTCTGGAACCAGAAATAGCAGCAACAAGAACATCCCCTGATGGGAACTGCCTTTTTAATGCTGTGTCGTTAGCTTTGGTAGGTGACGAGACACAAATGAGTCTTCTGCGTTTGCTTGTGGCTATTGAGCTCCTCCTGAACTCTGAATTCTACATACAGCACCCAAGATTAACTTTGTTTTCCTCAGCCGATCATCAAGAAGACAAGCTGTTTTCCCTTTGCTTGACTAGAGATAGTGATAAGGTTTATGTCAACACCAACAAGAGCAAAGAGGATGCAATTTGGTCGGAAGCTCTGGTTGCAACTAAATGTAAAGAATGGAGCGGTTTTTTTCACATTGCTGCACTATCGACGGTTCTTGCCAGGCCCATTTTCTCTGTATATCCAAGTTGTCAAACTTGGATACGGGACTTCCTGCACTCTGAAATATGTCCACGGGAGATTCAGAACATGGTACCCCTTGAACCGCTCTTTGTGTTGTGGTCTAGAGATGGGAACCTGGATACCAGAAGCGGAGCTTGGTATTCTCCAAATCACTTTGTTCCCTTATATTTAACTGGTAAGGGCAGCAATTCTAGTGCGAAAGAGAA
>JAEMPF020017124.1:2500-16686 GCA_022496165.2 Catalaphyllia jardinei
CAGATGGCCATTGCTAGAGCTTTAATTGGATTTAACGATCTTAGACGTTCGGTGACCCCAATTTTTCTTTCGATGAATCATTTTCTCCACTGATTTTCTACGGTTAGGGAAAATATGAAGAAAATCTATCGACAACAAGTTTGAATTTCTGGCAAAATGTACCATCGAATTCCGTTCTTATTAGCTCTTTGTGCATCTGTGCGGCGGTTTCACATGCCTCTTAAAGGGTTAAATTTTGTCAAAATGTCAGAAACGCTTGGAATTATTTACTCAACAGACCCACGTCTACAAAATATGACTGGGATCGTTTGCCTCCGTTGACTCACCTTCCATATTGTTAACTATAAACCCCTGTAGGACCGTGCTCAATTATATGGGACAATTTTTCGAAATCAGTATAGTTTACCACGCGCTTTCTCTGAAACGAAGACTGTGACCCCCAATTTTGTTTTACATTTCTGGCACAAGTAACTCACTATCTGCCTGCAGCAAAAGTTTAAAACAGTTCCCTCGACTGGAAAATGTTCGCGCGAACGTCCTTAATTGATTATTATCTTAGCAAATAGTTTTTGTGAGGCATTATCTGCTTCGCGTTTTATTTGCTCTAAATATTTTTAGAGTAGCCAGTAACGGTACAATTAGTTTTCCTTGGTTATGGAATCGACTTAAAGGAGCTGTTTTTAGTGGACATTATATTATCACTAAACAGTTTTGTAATTAATATACACCTTGCTATATCAGTGGACACTGACATAGTTAAGAATTCGTTATTGGATACCTTATTAAATGAGGCATTGGTATGTGGAGTTCCTTCAGTTAATGAATAAAATTTAGCTTATGAATAATGCTTTACTGCACCCAATCTTAAAAAAACCAGCGAATAATATAATCAAGATGTTGGATATATTCCGCTGCTGTTTCCGAGAGCGAACTAAAAAGGGGAAGCCGAAGCCATGTTTTTAAAACACAAACTTCAAGCGGGCGCTGATTTCAAGACCACGCTTCTCGGAAGCCATTAGAGCGCTTTGCTCTGATTGGCTAAGCAATTCTACTCTGGGCGATGATTGGTTATATTTTCACATGTGAAGAATGCCCTACGCGTAGTCGATTGGATGTATCGCTTTTTCACATGTGAAAATATTGCACATATAGAATTTTATTTGCAGGGTTTATTACCTAAAATTCTCGCCGTATGTACAATAAAATACTTTACTGCACCCAATCTTAAGAAAAGCAACGAATAATATAACCCTGCGTCCATTTTATGACTTTCAGTAAAGTGCTTCGTTTTTGTTTATCCATTATCCGCCGGACGAAGGACGACCTCTCGACTTCGTCGCCCGCTTGGCCGCTTTAATTTGCGCCTCACACAACAACGCTTCGCGGCGCAAACCCTCGCGGTTCGCTCCGCTCGCTTAGCTATTCCACCCTGAAACTCCCGAGGTCGACTTGTGGCTAGTCTACAGGAATAGGTGTACATTCTCGGCTTTGACGAAATCGATACTTCTCCTACAGAGCACCTAGGCTTATCAAGAGAGATAACAATATTACAATTTTTACTTCATTTATACAGGTTTACACACAAACAACACACAAAAATTGCACTAAAAACAACGAATTTTTAAAGCTTGTATATCCGGAGGTATGTTATTTTAACAATCAAATGGTAACGACCAAAAAGCGATTAGTATATTGTATTTCGTTGGTAGATTTTGACTTTGGATAGACACCTTTAGCAAAAACAACCCGATAGACGTATTTGATCCCACCTTTGACAAGGATTTCAAAGGTATACAAAGCCATCGCGCCTTTGAACGCCTTTGCCCTAAGAGATCAAAGGTATGCAAAGGTATGCAAAGCAAAGTTAGGATGACATTTGCCCTCTTATTTGTCAAAGATCAAATGTATAGGCAAAGCCATGACATTTTTGACACATTTGACGCGCATCAAAGTTTGGGTCAAAGCTATGATCATATTTAACGTCAACTTTGATCAAGTTCAAATTTCGAGTAAATCCAATTTTTCGTGCCGTGAGTGCCACTGCGACGAAATTTCATATTTCTTTTTCCGACTTTTTTTTAAACAGAATAACTTACCATCATGTACGATGTCCTTTCGTCCAAAAAGAAAGAATTAAAAACACTTTCTTCATTAAAAATTCGCCGCTTGAAAAGTGAATTTTTTGCCTGCTGTTAATCGAAATTGGTTCCAGTTGAGCCCGCTGTTTTCGCAGCGGCATCTCTACTTGTGACGTCATATTCCTAACACGCGATTGATTTACCTTTGATCGCCATTGATGTCAGTGGAGTTTTTATCTTAGTATTAGCGAAATCTCTGTCGATTCAGAAGTTCATTTTGAGCAAAGTTTGTCTGAATGCAGTAGTGAAGGTTCTTCTGAGGCTAGCTTCTGCTCGGCAAGAAAAGATTTCCAATTATACGATAATAGTGCCGAGCCAAATGCCACCGAAGAAGCTACAAGCACGCTGAACAAAAAGCTGTAGAGGAAGAAGAAGAGTCTGAGGACATGTTTCTAAGTCGATTTCGGACGATACAGATCTACCAGACTGGTATTTTATTTGGTTTCTTCGTCTCGATTCTTTCTGCTTTTATCAATGCAATTGAAAAAGCATCGAAAAAGATGACAACTATGTTACTTTTGCATCAAGGATTTGAAAAAAATGGAATTTGAGAGGGGCAACAGCAGAGGCTGAAATCCCCCCTTGCTAGCTGCCAGAGCTGCTAAAAAGTTCACACTGATGATCAGAATTTTATAACTGGTCACCAGTGAGGGAATAACTATAGTCCAAGTTTATGGTAGCTTAAACTGGCGTTTCAAAGCCTGAGAATTAGGCCCTATGTAAACTCATTCATTGTCATATTAGCAACAATCATGTCTCTGTTTCTTGGTCACACAAGATTTGGATAAGCCTTTCTACTAAGTAACAGTAGATACTAGTTCAAAGTACAAGAGAGAACAACGAACAGTAACCGATTGTTTGATTATAATATATCATTCTCTTTAGCAAAGTCCACTGAAACCAAGCAGGATATATTTACTAGACTTCACAGAGGTTCCATTCACACTATCACATGCTCATCATGCTCATGTGCTTCATTGTTTCCCACACACTGTCCTTCCCCAGTCATTCCTGTTGGGTTTCCGTTCACCCACAACAGTCTTTTTCCCTCCCTCCCACCCTTAGTTCTGTCTGGAACCTTTGTTTCTATGTTTCGATTTTTACCTAGGTTTACTTTGTATGACCAGAAAGTTTTTTGCATTCAGATCATTATTGTATTCCTCTCCATAGATATGTATCTTTAAGATTAATTTGTACATTTCAGTATTTTACTGGACTAGGTCTTATTGGATTTTGGGGTGTAGATCCACTGTGTTGCTTCCCAATAAAAAGAGTGGCAGGGTAGTGCAACCCCTGACTGCGCATTACCCCCACAGTAAGGCTTAGCCCTTGGAGACAGGTCCGGAAAATTATCCACTCCAGGATGTGGACCCCCGGTCACACCGGATCTGTACGCCACCCAGGATGGGCCACCCCTCCCCCGGTTCTCCTTAGTTCCTAGTTGACTAGTGGGTATGGGCCTCACCCCCGGTGACTGATCAGGATCTCTGTTCAGGGTGACTATCCCCGGTGTCACTCGAACATGTCTCCCGGGGGGGGGGGGGGTTGTCTCCTGGTCCCCTTACCCCTACAATTAGGCGCTTCCCTGCCACCAGAAGTTGCCCATTTTTGCGTATTTTCGTCTGACCCCCTGCTTATAGCGTCAATGCAAAAACATTGCCAATTGGAAGAGTTTATTAATTCAGGACTATGCCACTGTGATATATTTATCTCATTCTCAAATTAATGGTAAGTTTGAGTTTTGGCCAAAGCGATTACACCGACAGAAAATTCAGACCCCTCTTGCCAATAGCAGACTTTTCCGCTTGACTTCCATTACCATAAAGAGGAAACCTGTGGGCGATTGCACATAACTAGCTTATGATGGAAAGGTTTCATTAAGTTGAAAGCTGTAGCCAAAGTCAAAAAAGTTAATTTTAGACCCAAAACAGCCAACTGTGGGACATTTGAGCTTATTTTAGGTCAACTGAAATGTACACAGCAAAACGGGCTAACGCAAAGGAGTTTGGCTCACAACATGGCCGGGGTCCCGGGGTACGGGGTCCCTGGGTGTGGAAAACACGGGGTCTGGTGGAAAACACGGCCTCTGGTGGAAAGCACGGGGTCTGGTGAAAAGCAAGGGGTCTGGTGGAAAACACGGGGTCTCAGTGGAAAACACGGGGTCTAAGTAAAAAACACAAGGAAACTATTATTTCGCCCAACAATGAATTTTCTTCGTTAAAATGAGAAGTCGAAATTTTGTTATTTCAAATTGCAATGAAAATCAATCAGCGTGAAACGCGTTTTTCGATCATGACTGAGCGAATTAAATTTCGTGAGAAAGAAAACCATTCAAATGCCAACGTGCCGTGCAGTGGTTTTCTTTTGCATGGGGCGTCTATTTCATTTTTCGCAGCGACTTGTGTGGATTTATTTTCCTTTGAAAAAAGAAATAATGAAATAAAGATTGTTTGGGTATCTTTAACCATGAAAAAGCCTTTCTATAAAAATAATCACTTTCGACTGCATACCTGAACGTTCAGCACAGCTAGACGACCGGTCGATATCTATCGCCGGCTAAGGGCAGTAATTAACATTTAGCTGATCTCCCTTTAAAGGCTGGCACACACAAGGGGACTAGTCCCTGAAACAAGTCGCGGCGACAAGTCCCATCGTGTGAACTGGCCACTTTTCTTCAAAATGTAGTCTCAGGGACCAACTTTAGTCCCTGCGACTGGCCCTACGAATTCAAACCAGTTTAATTTTTGGGACAAGTCCCTGCGACTCAAAACGCTTCGTGTGAACTGTTCGTGGGGCCAGTCTCTGCGACTATTCCCTTCGTGTAAACTCTTCAGGGGACTAATTGTAGGGACTAGTTGCAGGGACTAGTCCACTTGTTTTTGTCAACCTTAGTGTTATTTTTTTGAAGTATCCCCCTCATAGCTAGTAATAAATTTCGTGATCCCCACGCTCAATCTCTTCGCATACATATTCACCTTTCCACGTGTATATTTAGCGCTTTTAACGGTAATATGACAGTAATATTTCTAACTGTGATGCTGACCTATAGATTAATGAAGTCACCATGGCCGTGAATTATCTTGATCCGTGTCTTCCCGATATCTGATCAGGGTTCTTAGCAGAAGATTTCAGAGGCGTCAAATTAAGCATAACAGGGGGTATAAATTAACGAGAGGCCCGATTCGCTCGAAGGGGCAATCCAGCATGGGTGTTTCAGAAGGATGTTCCCCCCGAAAATTTTCAAATTGTAAATTGCCAAATATGCAATTTCATGCATATTGGGGGGCAAAGTGTTACGAAAAATGAGGTGTTTATTCTAATAAAATTAGATGTAGGAAGTAGCGCTGTTTCACCTTTTTAAATGCTAATTTTCTCTTGAGACATCTTAGTCTTCAAGTCTTGATTTATAGTTATATGTGAGGACAAAATATAATGAGCGGAACAGGGATAGTTATCCCGGCCCTTTTTGGGCTCTCAGTTATAACTGATCCTCCTTAAAATTCCAATGATCCCCCCTCCAAAAAAAAGCTTTCTTCGCCCCACCAGGCCATAAATAATGACTGGTCCCTATTGGTTAATACGACAGAAGTAATTATAAACCTGGAGCTAGCCTGATCATTTACAAATCGCTAGTGAGGTCCCAGTCGATAGTGGATTCAATTCAATTCTAATTTCAACTCTCACAAACATAAATTTTGCAGATGTGTTTGAAAAACTAAATTACGTATAAATATACAAGTTACATATAGAAGATAATAAATAGCCTAATGAAATATTTACAAATGCAAATGTGATCAAGAAATAAAGTATTAAAGCGAGAAAGAAAAGGACATCAAGGTAACACAAACAGTTTTAATACAAAGTTGAATGTGAGGAAACGGGATAAGTTTCCAATGAAACTATGGTGCTGGGTCGGTGGGAATATTATAAGATAATTTGGCGCTAGCCTTTCGTCGGAGCGAACCCAACGAAGGGCTAACGCTCGAAACGTCAGCTACCAAATCTCTTAACGGTGGCCAATTTACATTATCAACCCTGCAGTTGATATGAACAAATTATCCTGATTGTGAGGAGTTTGCGACACCTAAATAGCTTATGAAACTAATCGAGTAGGTGCCCAAAAGTAACTAAATTTAGCAGAGGAAATACAGTTTAAATAAAACATTTATGTTAAAGTATGCCACTGTCAAATCATTATCTCATTCCAAAAATTAATTTTAAGTTTTATTTTGTCCAAAGCAATGACATTGACAGAGAATTCAGACCCCTTTCGCCAAAAGCAGACTTTTCATCTTGACTGCCATTACCATAAAGAGGCGACTGCACATCGCTAGCTTGTAATGGAATGGTTTCATTAAGTTGAAAGCTGTAGCTAAAGTCAAAAAAGTTAATTTCAGACCCTAAACAGCCAAAAATATATGTTGCAGAATATGTAAGGGGGTACTTGCTTACAGCTGTAGTATTATTCTTCCTTAATTTTAAAGATCATCAATGGAATTAGCTTTTACAGACCAGAAATGAACAAATCCTTTCAGAACTTCCAACTGGCTAAAGCGCCAGAAATTATTCCTTCGGGAATGTACTGCATGCTACTCAGGGTCTCCACAGTACACCACAGCAATTTTGACTGTGTGATTGATTGTATTCCAAAATATCCAACTCATTTTGATATAAATGAGAGAATGTCACAGTATTCTCTGTTTTATGTTTAATCCTGTTTAAAAATACATCTAATTGCAATATCAACAAGGCCTAGGTGAATTTAAAGAGAAGGAAAAAAGAAATAGGAATGAAGCAACATTGATCAGGGTTTGCATAGGTAATGAGAACATGGGAAGTCTTGGAATTATAGGTCTTCTTTTTCCAGGCCTGGCAAGTCATAGGTAACACAGTGAGGGATTATTTTAAAGATACTGCCACCTCTCATTTCTTGAATGTTTCCCTGATTAGGCGTACAGTTTTGATTAAAACAGCATTTTCTCAAGCTAGACACCCTCCCCTCCCTCCTCATTGTTGTTGCATGATAAAATGACTTAATCTTTCCCCCCTAAAAATCCCAACATTTTACACAACCTGTAAAATTACGCATGTGACCAGCATAATTATCAAGGTGCACAAGGTGAGGACCAGGAAACTGAGTTTAAACTGCCATTGGGACATTTAAACTTATTTTAGGTCAACGGAAATGTACACAGCAAAACGCTCTAACGAAAACGAGTTTTGCTCACAAAATTGTCTCTATCCAGCGAAAAGAACAGCAATTACCAGATTACATAACATGAAGGGCGCCTACATCTAGAAACCCATTAAATTACCGAGTGGCCAGCTTCTGGGGATAAAACTTCTGGTGACTGAGAAATGTTACAGTTCATTTTTGATCTATATGGAAAGTAGATATAGAAACCTGTGTTTGAGAAAAAAAGTAAATTATTTACGGTTGATTTGAAAATTTTGGAAACCATTGAAAGGCTCTCCGGTAAACCAGCATCTTACGAGCGTGCCACATGACTACAATAAAAAGAAGGGATAAAAAACTATAATACAATAGCGCGGCGATATTAACAATACTAAACTTGATGAGTTGTTTGAAGACATATTTACAAATCGCAGAGATATGTGGGACTTAACATATATGATGCCTCTACGAAAAAGAAAACTTCATGGTGGACATGGACACAATACTGAAGCTTGGATAAAATTAAACAAGGCTTACCTTGCGGTGTTGTCGTTTGTTTCCCTGGCTCGATCGTCCATATTGTAGGAATTGAGCCAGGAATAAGCCGACGACGACAGTCTTCCATATGAAACGGTCTTGTAAAACATTCGTCCGCGAAATAGACCGTGACACCCGCCACAAACTTTCCGCCCGAGTTGAAATTCGCGCGGTGAGTGTGCACGAATCTCAACCACTTATCTGGCTCACTTTTTATTATAAAACTAAACTGAGCAGAAATACCTGCATTCATATCTGATCTATTGCTGCATCAGTGTACTACACAACGATCGGGCATGATTTGATTCGAATAGAGCGCTAGATTCACGTTGCGAAACCAGTTAACTGGGAGCTACATAGAGATGTTATAACAAAATTCGCCATGTGGGCCTTGTTGGTTAGGAGTATGACGTCACAAAGTAGCAAGACCTTATGGGGTTGCAGGAACATGATTTAATAATGGCGGACAAATTCTGGGAAAAAAAAAACATTAAAAAAGAACATCTTCCAGCGCTCGTTGGACAAAACGGCTTGGAGAGATGAGTAAGTATCACTTAAAGTTTCAGAAAATGCCAAAACAATGAATTCAAAAGATTTCGTCGCTGTGGCACTTTAAAGACTTAAGCTAAACAGTGTTTTTGCAGTTAGGGATAGTTGGCTGCTAAAATGTCAATCGACATTTGTCACAGGGTTCTCAGTACAAGGACGGAATTCCACCCGTTGTAAAATCAAATGTAGTCTCCCGTTCCGGCCATTAAAATTTGTACACACATAGCATTACATTAAGACTTTAACGTTTCAAGAGGAAAATAATAATCAAAGAGGTGAAAAAGCGCTTCTTGCTACATCTAATTTTATTCATGATCATAAACAACTCATTTACCGTACCACTGCCCACAACAATGCATGAGATCGCATGTTTGGCAACGTACAATTTCACGATTTTTCGGGGGAGCATGCGCCTGGATCCCCTTTGGTCAGCCTGCCCTTTTTGGGCAAATCGGGAATCCGCCCCACCAAGGAGCCCGCTCCAAAATAAATTTCCAGTCTATTCGATTGCTTTCTAAGTGTGCCCTCACCTCTTCGTTGTCATGCAATCGCTTTATCACCTTCGCGGATGCCTTGAAAGTCTTGGCATTATCTGAAACGATTAACGATGGAACCCCTCTCCTCGCGACAAATCGTCGTAAGCAACGCACAAAGGTAGTTGCCGTAAGGTCAGCAACCAAGTCCAAATGAACCGCTCGCGTTACACAACAAGTGAACAAAGCCAAATAACACTTCACCATTTCTCCCGTCTGGGTCTTGACAAACAACGGACCAGCAAAGTCTATACCTACCTTAGAAAACGGTGTGGACTCTCTAACTCTGAAGTCTGGCAGTGCTGCCACAGGTGGGGATTTAAAGGGTTTTCCCTGCGCCTTCTTGCAAGTCACGCACTCCGTCAAAACCTTCTTTACAGCCTGCCTTTCCTTTGGCACCCAAAACCGCGACCTCAGCTCTCTAAGTGTTGCTCGTATTCCACTGTGCTGCGTCTTTCGATGACATTCTTCAATGATTAGTTTTGTCAGCTTGTGGTCTCTTGGAATGATAATGGGTTGTTGTGACTCCGGTTCCAAATCCGAGTGTTCCAATCTGCCCTTGCATCTCAAGAGTCCACCATGCCCCATCAATTTCAGCTTTGTGGCCAAATCTTTGTAGTTTCTGTCACTCTTCAGTTCATCTTGCAATTACTTTATCCAAAGTCGTTCTGCGTCCGCTATCTCACTCCCAGACAGCATACCCTCTCTCTTCTCAGTGCCATTTCTGAGCATAGCATATTAAAAAGAAAACGCTTTACCCATGCGGTTACCCTTAACAACTTCCCGAGTCGGCTAAACGCATTGATTTCAAGAATACTCGAAATTCCAAACTTGTTTGTCACGCCAGTCACTGTCACGGTAATCTTCTTCTCTTCATCGATGCTCTGTGGAGTCTCGCAGATCTGTGACACTGGCCATTCTTCCTTTGGTCCGGACAACCAGGCTGGACCTCTCCACCACAACTCATTTTCCTTGAGCTTGGACGCCAATTCACCCCTTGAGCCAACGTCAGCAGGATTCTGCTCTCCTGGACAGTGTGCCCAGTCTTCCTTTCGCGTTATCCTCAATATCTCGTTTACTCGCTGGCGCACAAACTGCTTCCACTCGCCCCTGTTGTTGATCCACCAGAGCGCTGTCTTGCTGTCTAGCCACATTCGCGAACCCTTGATCTCTACTTCTTCTTTCAAGGCATTCTGTACGGTCTCCATGAGCTTCGCCAACACTCTCCCTGACATCAATTCTAGTCTCGGTATCGTTTGCGTTTTTAGTGGAGCAACTCTGGTCTTGGAAGTCAGCAACGTTACGGTGAAAGCCCCAAACGCCTCACACACGAAATAAACCACGGCACAATAAGCCTTGCTGCTAGCGTCAGCAAATCCATGCAAGAAACAACTAATCTGACCATTAGGAACTCTATAAACACATCTAGGCACGGAGATTTCTCTTACGCCCTTGAGGTCGTCGATCCAGCTGACCCAGCGTTTTTTCTCCTCGTCCTTCAACTCTTCATCCCACTCAACCCTGTTTGAACACAACTCTTGGAACAAGACCTTCACACTGACAAGTATGGGACTTACAATGCCTAGGGGGTCATACATGCCTGCTGCAATTTTCAAAATGCTTCTTTTCGTAATAGGTAACCCGTCTGCCCTTTTTGCCAGCGCAAGAAATTCAAAAATAAACAAATCCTCGTTACAATTCCACGATAACCCGAGAACCTTTTCGTTTGTCGTTCCCTCTTTTCTCCCCAGCATTTCCTTCGCATAACTTTCGTCGGCGCTCTTCATTTCATTGTTTACATTGGGCTCGTCACGCAATTCGCACTGTCGTATTTTCTCTCTCAATTCTTCGCTATTTGTCAACCACTTCCTCAGTTTGAAACCACCAAGCGCGAGCCTTGTCTTCGCCTTGTCATGCAATTCGCTAGCGTCTTGGGTGGTCTTGTCACCGGTCACGAGATCGTCCACGTAAAAGCTCCTCTTCATAACACGCACGAACTCTGGATCTAGTTCGATAAATGTGTCCAAATGATACTGGAGGGTAGCATTCAGCAAGAAGGGTGAACAATTTACCCCGAAAACAACCCGACAGAACCTGTAAACCACCGGGTCTACGTGTTCACTCTCGACATTGTTTACCCAAAGGAACCTTAGGCAATCCCGGTCACGCAATTTGACTTCTACATTTAGAAATGCCTTTGCAATGTCGCCGACTAACGCAACGCGCTTTTCCCTGAATCGAATCAAAATATCATACAATAATGGTGACAAAGTGGGTCCCACATGTAAACAATCATTCAACGACACACCCTCTTTGCCTTCCTTTGAAGATGCGTCATAAACCAGGCGAACCTTTGTGGTTTTGGCTTCATTCCGAATGACCGCGTGGTGTGGTAGATAATGGACTTTATCAGGCGTTTCTAATTCCGGTACCCTTTCGATAATACCGACTTCCGCTTGCTCTTTGATAATTTCGTCATACGCTTTCATGTTCCCCGGTGCATTTTTCAACCTTTCGATCTGGTTCTTTAGACGCTTCAAACTGTTTCGGTAGTTGCTAGGTAAAGGTCCATGCCCCTCTTTCCATGGAAGACCAACTTCATACCTTTTCCCGTTAAACGAAATGGCATCTTTCAACGCTTCGTGGACCTCGTCTTCCTCCCTTATTCCTAGGGTTTCGAAATCCCACAATTTCCGAGCGCTATCCTGCAATTCTTGATTCGAAACGTGACCAACGAAATTAACGCTAACTGGCGTATCATCGCGAGATCCCTTTAGTGGACCTGACAAAACCCATCCCAAGCAGGTTTCTACGGCCACGGGTTGATCAACCTCCCCCCTTATGGTTCTCCCCTTTTGGAAACACCACAGGTAATCTGCCCCGATTAGTACATCGACCCCAAGAACATCCTTGTCACGGTTTACATCTGAAAACCAAAGCCCTTCCAAATGAGGATATTCAGTTTTCCTGACCTCAATGTGTTCGTTGCTGATTTGCGCAATAGTGGGGACCTCATACGCCTCGATTTTAATTCCATTCCCCCCTGGAAGGGGAACACATGTAGGTCATAAACTCCCTTCAAGCCATTATCCTTCGTTCGCTGTCCAAACGTGCAAATTTCGATCCATTCCTTTCTTTTCTCTGGTAACCCCGCTGATTGAACCGCTTTAGAAGTTATGAACGACCGATGGCTCCCAGCGTCAAATAACACTCCACTTTCAAATCCCTTTTGTCGCCCTTAATAACCGCTTGCGCAGTTTGTAGGGCGACCCTTCCCACGGATCCCACGTGAAGAGTGGGACTTGTTCCCGCTTGCCTATTTTGAATCGCATGGCTCTCCCCGGTTCCCATGGTGTGGGCGAGCAAGGCGTTACCGGCATTGTTGGAATTCGAGTCATTACGATCACCATTGTGGGTGCGACTGAACTGATCGCCATTCGCGCCACCGCCCTTATAGCAAATAGAAACGTGATGTTTCCCCTTACAAATGCTACAAGTTATCTTAGAACTACAATCACGAGAAATATGGCCCTTATGTGCACAAATAAAACATCTACCGTACTTACGTAGCAATAGCCTCCTTTCCTCTACTGATTTGACATTTTCGCAATCCTGGTGGGCATGTCCGCCCTTACAATACGCACAATAATCGTTCATTTTTGCTAGCAGAGCGCTAGCAGTGTTCAGTTCCTTTTCCTTGTCCCTCAGGCGTGTGTTCTGGCTCCTTTCCGGTTTGTTCAGCACACAATGTTCCTCTCGAAGTTCGAGTTCGCTTATCAGTTCCTTCAATAAGTCGTCCATTTTCCATTCCGTGTGGTTTTTTCCTCTTGTGATTTGTAGCCTCACCACTTCCGGCAATTTGCCAACAATGGATGGCACGGCAATTCCTTCGTACGTGCTTGCTTCGACGCCTAAGGCTTTAAGGCCTCGATGGTGAATCTCGACTTGGTCGTAAAGCCTTCGAAGGCCTGCTGTATCCCTGCCGTTGAAAACAGGTGCGACGTTCAACAGTTCATTGACGTGAGCTCGCTCGATCACCACGGGCTTTCCAAATCTGCCTTTCAGCAATTCAATGGCGACTTCGTAGTTGGGCGTTGTGAGCGCAAGCCCAGCGATGGCCGTTTTTGCAGCTCCCCCGACGAGACTACGCAGATAGGCGAATTTATCGACATTAGAGAGGCTCTGGTTCGTGTGGATAGAGCTCTCGTAGCTGTCCCAGAACTCCTGCCATTCTTCTACTCTACCGTTGAACCGCTTAGCTTCTAGTTTAGGAAGCTTCACTCGCACGTTCTGAGTCGTCCCATTACCGCTCATAACTGCTGAGCTTTGCGGAGGGCTCAATGGACTTTCGTGTTTCCGCGCTAGAAGCTCGGTCAGACCTGTAGTTACGGCCTTGATTTCGCCCTTCAGATTCCCCGCAGTTTGAACTTCATCCGTAATTTCTTCTTCGGTTACGCCCTCCACTTCAACAAGGTTTGTCAAAATCTCTTCGTCAAGCTTTCTCAAGTTCTCAAGCTGCTCTTCGAGTGATGCTTTGAGTTGCGCGATTCTAAATTTTGATTCTTCAGTAGGCTGGCCCTCAAGGTAGCCCTTGGCTTCTGGCAAGGCTTGTTTCACATAAGCCTTGTGTCCACCTCGTGTCTTTCGTTTGCTCTTCACCTCGGCTTCTGCCATGTCAAATCGTTTCTTGTCTTTCTAAAGGCGATCAAATCTTCTAACACTATCCGGCTCGAAGGACCAAATGTCCGGGAATACTCCCGGTGCTGGTTCACAATCAAAATGAGGACTGTATATTCCAAGCTTTAAATGCGTTTATTCGTAGATTCACAGTTCTTTACAATTCCGTTCTCGTTCTAATTCGTTCTGAGGCTTATCCTCTTACAACAATGTCTTATATACTCAAGGAAATACAATAATGTCAAGAATGTTGCGGTTATAACCACTAAACCTAATCTTATCTAGTTACAAGCTTTCTTTCTTGCTAGATTAATCTTTAAAACCCATATGTGTTACATGCAAATGTCACGCGCAATATGTGACGTTACAGCTAAAAACAACGTTGCGTAATATAATGATCAAAATAAACTATTATTATCGGACAGATTGCATTCACCCAGAAGGCTTGGTGGATTCCATCTTGTTATCACATAATATATTCAACTTTTTCTCTTCTTACTAAACCTATTATAGAATTGGGAAAAACCCGCAAAGAGTTTAGATTCATCAGATTAAATGCGAGAGGTTAAAAAAAAA
>JAEMPF020017126.1:5000-14871 GCA_022496165.2 Catalaphyllia jardinei
GAAAAGCAATATTAAAGCTTATATTTGAACAGGGCCATTAAAAGTTGCACTGGACTAATTACGGGCAAATACATGAAACTGGCTGAACATAACATATGGTAAGTTAGACATAGAATAGTGATATATTAGCAAAGTGTCCCAAAAAAGGTGCAAAAATATGGAAAAAAGGAACTGGCATTAAGATTAATTGCAGGGAAATAAGTCTTCGTATTGCTGGTGAGATAGTCGGTTAATTTCTGCTTAACACCGATCATAATAAATGGTTATTAGGCCTTAAGAGCTAAGATAATTAAAATGAATTATTTATTATTACCGTAAGAAGTACCGCCCACTCTTTTTAGAGCCCGACAACTCACACCCTTAACGAGTATTGCAAACAAAATCCACTCTCTTCTTCGATTTAACGACTGTCCTAACAAACTTTAGGGAATGATGGGTTGTCCTTTCACTTCGCTTCCTCTTCTGTTTGTTTCTGTCGTTTGGGGAGGCTGGCTTCACTACGTCACTGCTGCTGACCACTATGGTAAGAATATTTCTGTTTCTTATCTAAATAAGACAAGGGGCTTTACTCGCAGTAGACTTAAACTAGCTGGTAATAGCAACAACGAAATGCTTTGCAAATAACACCCTTTCGAATAAAGAGATAACGTTTGTTCAATTTGTACGTGCATGAGTTATTACTGAGGACGAAAGCTTTCCGAGAGCAAGTGAAGAATAATGCGATGTTCCTTTGGGTTCCTTTTTTTTCAAAATACAATTTGGGCCAGCGTACATCATAACGCTACATTACTGAATGATTAGCTTATAAAGGCCTTATACTTCGCTATCACAAAGTACAAGAGTGACCGTGCAAAAAATCTTTAAGTACTCTCTGCTGTGCGAAACACGCTTCAACTTTTTCCATAGTCAAACTCCCTTTACTGCAGTCTACGTCAAACGTTTTCAAATTGCGAAATAAAATAAAAATAATAAATTTAAAACAGTACTAAATCTAAAAATCTCGCAAGATTACTGATTGAGATGCTCTCGCAAATATCCTTATACCCTTCGAAAAGTTACGGTTTTAACTTTTTTAAGACACTGCCTCTGTCGTTCGACAATTGTGCGAATTCAGTTAAACGCAGAAGACTTAGGAATGTAAGTTTGTTTTATACTATTCGTTATAGGCAAGTAGTTGTGAAATTGAATATTCTGATATTAGACCATTTCAAATATATATCAGCAGGCATGGCGTTTTCAAACTTACTGGCTTATGAGAATGCATTAATCGAAATATCAGTAAAAGGCCAAATTCACTTAAGCAGAATATTTGCGTGAGCATAATGCCTGAAAGCAGTGTTTGCTTGGTTAATTGAATTAGGGGTTCTAGTTGGCCAACAGGTGTTTAATTTGTCAAGCCGTGTTACTTTACTATTGGTTTAAAATAATTTCGTTTTTATTTACCGTCGCAAAAAAAAGGAATAAAGTGGCTTACTCTTCTCAACCTTTGCTAAAGGCCAAAAAGAAATCGTTTTATATGCTAATGCATACCACAGTTTACTACCGAGTTGCAATCCGTTTTGCTGCAGGTCATGCTTAGCATGCGTATATCAAGTTATGGACGCACACAGGAAGTGTTCTCCATCCATTACTGGATCAGTACGTATAGCTAAAAGCAGGAATCATATCTATTTTCACATAGCGACATCAACTTAGGTGCAATAACATGTTTTATTTATGATTAACTACAAAGCTCTTACAATTCATGGTAAAGGAAAACAAAGGATCCTATTGGCTGGTTGAAAACACCCCACAGTCAGTTGAGCGACAGTTACGTTTTTTCGAGACTCAAGGCGGCGAAATACGAGATACAAAAACCCTCAACGTGTCGCGCAACATTGTTTCGTTACAAGTTTTAGTCGATGTTTGCTGTTTTTCACCTTGTGCGATCAACTTGTCGCGCAACAAAAACATTTGTTGCGGGTTGAAGAAAGTTGTTGTGAAAAGTGGAGCGCGGGTCTACTTTGAGCAACAAATTTTGGCCTTGTTGCTCGTTTTTCATCAAACTCAAACTTGTCGCGCAACAAATTTGCTCGTGCCCTGCAAATCAACCAATCTTTCTTCGTTGCGCGAGGTTATCCCGTCCAACTTGTACAGGACGGAAGGCACAAGGCATCCTCGACACCAAGAGCTCTTCTATTTGCTGGAAGGAAGGTGAATCAGACCGGGACTAACAGAGTGCCAATGGTTACTACTTATCATCCCAAGAACACGCCTGTCTGTAAGATATTAAGCCACAACTACAACATCTTGACAAATGACGATTCTACCAGAGTCATATTTTTACAACCACCGTTAAAGGCTTACAGACGGGCCAAAAACTTGAGGGATCTGTTAGTCCATAGCGACTTTCCTCCTGACCAACCAGCACAACAACCAGACACCTTCCTCTGCAAGCGAACCATCTGCCGTACCTGTCCTCACATTAACCAGTCAACTTCAATTCCATCACCAGGAGGACAAATTAACTTCACAGGGCATTTTACGTGCACTTCATTGCATTTCTTGTCGTAAATGTCCTAGAGCAGTCTACATCGGGGAGACAGGACGCAGATTGGCTGACCGTTTCAGGGAACACCGCCTCGACGTTCTTCACAAGAAAAGTGACCTGCCTGTAGCGCAACACTTTAACAGCCCAGGCCATTCACTAGAAGACGTCCGTGTCGCAATGCTGAAATCGGGGCTAGCCAGGAAGGATGTCCGCCAACGTGAAGAGATGAGACAAATCTTCAAATTCGAGACACTCGCTCCTAGCGGGATAAATCGCGATTTCTCATTTCTATGAAGTCTCGAGATACACGTGCGCGCATTTTTTCGCACACGCAAACAGTTTCAAAACGGCACACGCATGCAAATAACTACCTCGTTATTTTACGTGGCAGCTTAGACACCCTGAAGAAGGCAGTAATGCCGAAACGTCGGTTGTTTTATACCGCCATTAAGCGTCTTTCAAGAATATTTTAACCTTAACTTGTAGCTTAAAATTCACTCTTGCTTTTTCACACGCGATGCATGGCGTCACATGAGCGCGCGCGTGGATACAGGGCACGCGCAGTTCAATTCTCGTCCAAGGTTTTGATGAAATTTTCACAGTTGACTTTTAGAGGTGAATCGCGTTTAGAGCTTAAATTTTAAATCTATAAGATATATTTTGAGCTATTTTTGATTTCCCATTTTCTTAGTTTGCGAAAAACCTATCTTACACATTTTTATTTAACTTTGCATACGTGTTAAATCAGAGCCAGTTTCTTATTTCTGAAATTTTGAGCAGGTGTCATATGGGTAAATTTTGAGAAAAACGTCATTTAACCTACCATTTTGGCCATTTGTTGACGTTAACTTGTTTACGTTTAACCTAGAATGGTAAAAGACTTAAGCAAACAGTGAATACTTATAAGAAAGTAAAACCATTTTGGATAATTTTTTCAAGAGTTAGAAATTCAGCTGTTATAATCCATCAAAACTGTAGTAAGCCACCTTAAGCGGGAATGCTACATATAGTTTCGAAGTACTCAATGAAAATGTAGGCAAGCAAAGTAAATACTCAGCTAATAAGAGTTTCTTTTTTCCTCGCCTATATACAGCTCGCTCAGTTGTGTCTATCAATGCCGTTTTTTTATTAACTAAACATAGCCACAGTGAACCTCGATTTATAACGAACCTCAATAAAAAGTCCTTGGTATAATTAACAATTATTCACCGAAGTGGAGGTGAATAGTGGATAAGGTGAATAACTGTTATAGTATATATATTCCACACAAGCTGAATATCTAGCGGACCAAAGAGTAACTTTATTTCTGACAATATACCAACAAAAGGCATGTTGTTTTTCTTGGGCTGCCCGGATGTGAATAGTACTTGGCTAATCACCTCCGAGCTAGCTAATCAGCGTGCGCGAAAATACTATGGGTGCTGTATACTAACGAGCGATATTCCTCTGTCTAATGATAGTAAAATGCATTAAAAAGAACCTCGATACAACCAAACCTCTTTCCCTCGTCCCTTCATGATATTGAGGTTGCACTGAATCGATATTTTCTCGTTTTTATCGATTTATCAAGGATAAACGCGTGCTGCTCAAAGTAAACCAGGAATAGGCTGTTGAAGAAGAGTTTTATATAATTCCAAGAATAATACTCGGAAACCTCTGACGTAAAGGAAACCCATACCCCAACCGTCGTGACATTTGGGAGAGGGCGAGGTTCGATCGATGGAACTGACTTTAAGATTCAAATTTCAAAGATATTTCTCTAAAAGCTGTACCCATTACTTTCCGGACTGACTTAATATGAACAAAACATGGCTTACGGTATATCACATCAAAAATAAAATGGAACATGCAGTCATTGTCAAGTGAAATTAACTTGATAAGATTATCAAAATGACACATTTTTATTTTGGTGTTTAAGAGGTTGATGATAGAATTTCTTCAACTAACTCTTCTGCCTCTCCAATGAAGCATTTAAAATTTAATAGGTCTCCAAAACAAGCTTTATCAGTGCCAGACGTAAACAAACCAAAAAATCTAGATCGACATAATCCATCTGTGGCACTCCATACTTCATATACACTTCCATACTCATATACACCATCAACCGGTGACGCTTCACTCTTTCGATTTTTCTCAGCTAAAGAGCTCCTTTTTCTGGTTTTCTTGTTGTCTTTCTTCTTTCTCCTGGATTTTAATACGTTGGTTTTGGAACCAATAGAATAGGTAGCGTTGTATCTTTCTAAAAGAAACACTCTGCCAAACATTTACTGGAACAATGAGGACCATGTCAGCTCGCTGACGGCACGCAAGTTAAAGTTGTACTTGAAGGAACGTACACAATTTACAGGTCAGTGGAGGGAAAGCAGCAGCAGCTCGTGTTACGTTACGTTCTGGCTGCTAAACAAATACTGGAACCCGAGGACAATGACGTAACTAGTGACTCTGAGCTGCAATCTAGTGACTCAGTAGCTTGCAAACAGGCTCTCCGTATGTTTTTTTTTTTCCACAAATATGTTTATTTACATCAAAAAGGCACTACTTACACAACTACTTACATCATTTACACGACTTTACATACATTAACGGCAATAGAGAGCTCGGGCGACCTACAAACCACTTACAATACACTTATGCACTACTTACATAACGGTAATTACATTGCTTACGGAGAATCAACAGCAACTACTGAACCAAAAATAATATATATAATAGCAGTATACAGCATTGATACAATAAAGAAAAGTGGCGTAATGATAGGAACAGTGAGTTAAAATAGATAAGGAGACAGTATCCATTTTTTTTAAAGAAGTCTTTCCTACTGATTATTTTTTCAGTTTCATATTTAGCAACAATTTTTGCTCGAAATCCATGAATGTTAGGAAGAATTTGCTTATTTCTGCAATTCCACAAGAAAAGCTTTCCAATAATTACAAAATAGTTTAGCATTATATGCAACGGGTCAGAAGTTTCAGTAATAATTCCAACAAGCACATTTTGGAGGGAAAGGCGGATTCTTTGATTCGAAACAATGCACCAGCAAATTTCAAAATCCCTCCAGAACTGCTTAGAATAAGGGCAGTGGAAGAGCAGATGGTTTAGTGATTCAGGCTGACCTTTGCAGAAACTACATAGATCATTTGTTCTAAAACCCATTTTATATAACTCGGTGTTTGTATAAAGAATTGAGTTAAGAACTTTGTTTTGAAAAGCTTTAACATAAGCTTTAAGAGTAACGGAATGAGGTAACGGGAAAATTTGTTTCAATTGGTCACTAGTAAGATTAAAATCGCTTTGTAACTTATAAGCGATATAAGGAAGTTGTGCTTTGTCTCTGATAAGTAGAGCATAGAATTCTTTTGACTTCTTTGTAGTTACGTCAAATATATTATCATTAATCACGAACGTTGGAGGATTTATTGATGGAAGCCAATCTTTATCTCTCAAAGGAGATGGAATAGACCGACGTAGGCCAGCCAACTGTAAAATATTTGTTTTATTTATTTTGTTCGAGAGGTGATTATAGGCATCTGAAACATTTAAATTAAACAAAAGATCTTGGGTGTATACAATTCCAGCTTCGTAATAGTTTTTGTACTGGACAGGCTTATTGTCTATTCTAATTTTACAGTTATTCCAAATAATATTCATCCAATTCTTTTCTGTCGCAAAAGTCTGACGGAACTCTGGCCACCAAGACAAGAGTTCGTTATAGAATTGAGAGGGAATTGTATAATCAGATATGTTGTAATTGCAAGCCGAAAAAAAAGAAACCTAAGAGACTCAAGAGGTGTTGTAGGAAGCTCTTCCATGGTCCATTGATCCCACTGAAAATTAGTCTCAACCAAGCGAGTCTTAACGATTTGACCATGCATTCAAGATCGATCATTCTCAAACCTCCTTCCTCATATTCGTTTATCACTGACACTCTTTTCACTTTATCTGTGCCTTTCCATGTTTTGTTTTTCTTTTTTGCTTTCGAATAGCTAGGGGGCGGGCAAGAGAGAGGAGAGCCTGCAATGGTTGTTGTACGATTTGAGTTCTGCCTCCTTTAACTGATCTTTTACCACGCGTCACTGCTTGACTCAACGAAAATAGCCACGGTCGCCCATAGAAACCGAAAAAGCCGACATTTCGGTCAAAAATCCGAGAATTATTACCTGAAAGCTAAACCTTGAATGGAAACATCTTTTCCGAACTTTCCTTACGTGATTTGGACGAAAAAAATGACCTCGGCGGCCTAAGGGGAGAACGAAACAGAAAACAGAGCAGACAGCATAATTAGCTAATAATTATTCACCGCGTGTTGTTCAGCACGAAACTAAAATAAATCTTGCTTCTGGACAACTTCAGCCTTAAAATCCAGCAAATGGTCCCAATTTACTCTCTGTATCTTGTCAAATGTCCTGACTACCATCTCTGAAAGATTTTGCCCCAATTTTGAGCAAATAAACATTCGTCCGTGACCCGTCGGCCACCGACTGAAATCCCTCTGCTCATTTATTTGACATGTGTCAAGTCGAATTGACCAATCAGCAATTTACGTTGAGAATCTGAACGTAAATACTCAAATCGTACAAGGATCATTGCAGGCTCTCTCTCTCTCTCTCTCCCCTCGCCCCCTAGCTATTCGAAAGCAAAAAAAACAACAACAACAAAACAAAACATACGGAGAGCCTGTTCGCGGGCTAGTGACTCAGAAAATCAGGACGACTCAGAAGACGATGCACAACTAGACTCTTCAGAAATGGGCGACTTCATCGAACACAGTTACGAGGTACTCTTTGTCCCAGACTGTCGCGGAGGGCCTAGCGACCACTCCACGAGAATATAGGCTTAGCCACCACTCCTTCAGTGCTTGAAAAGTAGAATTTTTCCTCCATGTAAAATCAGTCGTTGTGTTTGAGAATAAAGAAAATCGCGTTCGCGACATGGAAGCAGAGCGACTACATCCACTGCCGAAACGCCGACTTCAATCTTCCGTGGAGAAAAGCCTGTTTTAACCGAAGAAGAAGAAAAAAGACAAAAAATTACGAATTCGCTCCCTCGAAGAAATCAACAACAGCAGCCGTGAATTGAACCGTCCTTCCTGACCAAAACCGCCGACAAGATGACAGATTTGAGCGACATAAGAAGATTAATTGGCCCAAGGAAAAGGCACGTCATTATCAACCTTGATGCAGCACAAGAAATGAAGGAACGACCCATCGATGGTGATTTAGAACATTTTGGACGAGACCCGTGACGAGCGAGACCGCCTACGGCAGCGTTTAACTGTTCATCAAAGCCTACGCGTGCAACTTGAAGCTGCTACAAAACTCGCTGGTAAATCAGAAACGATAAGGTTATGAAAGATTATGAAGAATATGTTAACCTCGTTTTGGAAGCAGAAGAATTCGTGGTAGGTTGGCCATGACCAAATGGCCATGATAAAAGATCGAATGGAATTCAAATTACAAGGTGGGACAAGGAAGGTGAACTTTGAAGTCGAAGAGAAGACGTTGGAGATCGAAGAGCAAAAGACCTAAATTGAACACCGAAAATTACAAATTGAGGCAGAATGACTTACCCTGGAGAAAGAGAAAGTGAGAAAGAAATTAGAGGTTGATACTAAACAAGGTACAAAACCTAACACTCTAAAATTACCTAAGTTTGACTTCAAGAAGTTAATTGGAGGGCTCCTAAATGGGCAGGAATTCTGGGATTCCTTTTACTAAGCCATACATTCTAATCCATCTCTCAGTCCAGTTGAGAAAATGAATTATCTCAGAGCTCAGCTAGAAGGTGATGCTGCGATGATATCTCAGGTCTATCCCTGACTAATGCAAATTACGAACAGTCTATAAAATTGTTGAAAGAATGTCATGGACAAAATGAGGTCATTAATGCATGTTCATTATACTAGTCTTATGGATTTACCTGCCTTTCCAAGTCAAACATCAGCCATGTATAAGAACTCTGATCTCATTGAAAAACACCTTAGATCATTAGAAGCTCTTGGAGAAAATATTGAGAGTAAAATGTTAGTGTCTCTAATAATGGCTAAATCACCCAAAGATGTTCTCATCCACCTGACAGACCAGAAAAATGATGATGATGAATGGACAATGCAGCTACTCAGAGGTCAGTTGCATTGGTACATTAGTAACAGGGAAAATGCAGATAGGCAAACTTCTTGCAAAGTTGATTACAAAGGCTCGGTTGGAAACATGCCAGTGGTCTACATCACAGGTCACCCAGTTTGATTCTAACACTTCTAATGGTGCATTACTGTCTAAAACCAAACAGCCGCAGAATCTCACAGGAAGAAAGAAAATGATTTGCATTTATTGCAGTGAACAACACTGGAGTGATGAGTGTCAAACGTTCCCTACTGTGACGGCTAGGAAAGAAAAGATCAAGGGACACTGTCTTATCTGTCTGAAACAAGGTCGCCAACAGAAAAATTGTACAGTGAAGAAAACGTGTGTTTATTGCAAAAAAAAAGAAATCGTCACCACAGACGTTTCTGCACTAAGACGTCCTCAGTAATGGCAGATTCTGTTACTGAACCTTATCTGCCACTGTTGCTACAGAACATACCTTGCTCTCCTCTGAAGAACGAAGACTGATGCAAACTTCCACTGTTGAAGTGGAAAATTTTGTGACCACCAGATTGCTAGTAGACACATCAGCCAAAGGACCTACATCACCAAAAAGCTGGCAGAAAAACTCCAGTTGCCAATCACAGGATCAGAAACACTAACAGTGTACACATTCAGTGCATCAAAACCCAGAGAGCTTCACACTTCTGTCGCTGAACTCCGGCTTTAAACAAAGGATGGATCATCTCTGCAACCCAGAGAAATTCAGTCACTTACTGAAAGATATTCCCCTTGCCGATTCAGAACCCTCAAGTAAAGAAACTGCCAACATAGAAATGTTGCTAGGAAATGATTATTACTGTGATAATTTCTCTGGTGACATCGCAATGAAAGCAGTCAGTCCAGGATTAAACCTCATAGAATCCAAGTTGGGATGGATCCTAACAGGCAGAGTAAAGTGTCAGGATGGCAAACCAGACAGCTCCATCACAATGCTGCCCTACACGTCCAGTCCTACCAGTGTACATCTCAGTGCTCAGTCAGATGACAAGCAACCATTAGCTGAAAAAAAGACACAACTTGAAGAGTTCTAGAAGCTTGAGACCCTGCGCATCAGAGAACCTGTACAAGAAAATGAAGATGACAAAGTTCTGCAAAAATTTAATGAAACGATCCAGTTTGAAGATGGACATTATCAAGTAATTAGGCCTTGGAAAGAAGAGTTGATAATGTGAATTGGCCACCGTAAAGCGATTCAGAA
>JAEMPF020013317.1:10000-28706 GCA_022496165.2 Catalaphyllia jardinei
TATACCTGGAGTACTCTGTAATTTGTGGCATTCATTTAAATATGAGATATTTCTTTTTGCGAGGGTAGCCGAAAATGAGGTATTTTTTATGAGGGTACTCGGACTTTTGTTATTTTATGGTTCAATAACAAACATCACCATCATTGCTTTAGAGCGGGTGCACGCCACTTTCTTCCCCTTCAGGCATCGCGTGCTTAAAAAATGGGTATATGGATTAATAATTGCCGTTGTTTGGGTGATATCTGTGTTCACATCAGTATCTTTTACACTTCTTGATCTGTTTAAAGGCAAAGAGCAGGCTTTTTACTCACAACTTACGTTTTTGTCAGTTTGTCTTTTGATTATTTGTGTTTGTTACACGTCCATTGTTATTAAAGTCCGTTGTGGAGCGCAGCAAAATCACCATGGTGCAGCAACTAGAGAAAGAAAAATGACCATGACATTGTTGATTGTGACTGTTGTATCTCTTCTATTGTACCTGCCATATGTTGTATTCTTCTTTGTTTTTTTAATCAGTAAATCACACATACTTTGGTCACTGCTCATTCATTTATTTACTGCATTGTTGGTTTTAGCGTATGCAAACTCTCTTGTAAATCCTATATTATACGCTATTCGGATGCCAGAATACAGATCAGCTTTTCTTGCACTCTTTCGCAGACGAGCTCAGCAACAAAGACAAGTTGCTGTATTACCTCTTCGTGACATGTAACGCAGATAATATAAAGGTATTACAGTATTTCTCTGTGCCTGGCTTTGGTGTATTGAAATAACCCAAATTTTCAACGGATGAACACGATGTGGGGAAGATATATTAACCTCTTAAGAAAATGTGACCTGGTAACACTTAACATAGAGTCAAGGAAAATTCACAAGACTACAGAGCCGGGTTGTTGAAAGCCCGATTAAGTTAACCTAGGATTAGCCAGATTTTGGATTTCAGTTTTGTAATTTTTCTTTTCAGTTTTCTGTTTATATGGTTTGTCCTGCAGTTTTTAGTTTAAATAATCTTGAACTGCACAGTAATAAACTGAGTGGTAGGCATTTCTACACTAAAAGAAATCTTTCATTTTACTTTTAATCCTGGGTTAGCGCTAACCGGCTTTCGAACAACCCCGTCCAGGGCCGGGTTGTTCAAAGCCCGATTAAGCTAACCCAGGGTTAGCGAGGATTTTGATTTCAGTTTTGTAACTTTTTGGTCAGGTAATCTGTTTATATTGTTTGCCCTTCAGTTTTGAGCTGTAGTAATCTTAAACTACACCAGACGTTAGAGGTGAAGAACATTTTTAAACAAGAAAAAACCATGCTTCAGTTAACATTTAACCCTGGGTTAACGTTAACCGGCTTTCGAACAACCCGGCCCAGGTGTTTTGTTGTGTATGTCTTGGGTGTCACAGTTTGTGTAATAATGTCCACAGTTTAGTAACGATTAACTTATAGTCATGTTATACCATCTTGAGTGCGATTATGTTTGCAATTTCAAACACTCAATACTTCACTGAAGATAAGTTAATATGTGTGCAGAAAGTTTCAGCATAACTGTACTTGGTCAATTTTTCTCATCTACACAAGAAAATAATCAAGGAGACCTAAGAATTGCCACAAAAAATTGCCCGTGTACACGAGGCAAGCCAAGTCAAGTCAAGCCAAATTTTTTATTTAAACTAACACAGAATATTATAATTAATACAAAATAGTGCTTTAAAATATAAAATCGAGAGACTGGGAAGAGAGAGAAAATTTCAATTGTAGCCTTCATTTGCAGAGTTTGGGACACCTAAACAGTTCGCTGAACTGACCGAGTGGGTGACCCAAAACAAGAATATGAGTAGAAGGAATTTAGATGCAAAATAGTTGTTTTAGATAAAGTATTACTTCATTAATTAAATAGTAGTCAAGATAATATAATCGTAAAACATTAGGAATCAATAATAGTATTATAACCATTAATTACAGAATTCTTGATATGTTGACGAAAACTGGAAAACGGCTTGATTTTGTTAATATCAATAAATAAAGAACTCCAATGTTTTGGTGCAGTCTAACTGAGAGAACGAATACCGTATTGCGTGCTATAAACAAATTTAATAAACCGATTATCAAACTGTGATTGACGTGTGTTATGAGAATGAATTAAAGATACTGGGTTAAAATAATTAACAAAACAAGCGAAGCTTAGTTTATGGAACAACTGATAAACAAAAGAAACAATTTCAAGATGAATTATATCAGAGAATTTTAGGAGTCTGAGAGACTTCAGCAATGGCTCAGAATGAGATCTAGGGTCGGAAAAAGTCATTATTCTGACGACTCGTTTTTGCAAAGTAGTTACTGATTTTAGGTAGGTTGGGTACGTGGGACCTTAAACGTGTATATCATAAGTAGGAAAGGGGTAAATAAGGGAATAGTAAAGCATAATAAGTATATCAACATTAACATAGTACCTTAATGTTGAAAATATATCTAGGCATTAGGAGTTAGAACACCCGTCCGTAGGTTTGCAGGAGCAGGAAAATGTATGGAAAAAAGTCAGCAAAGACAACACTTACAACAAAGAAAAATACCAGAAAGCCAGAAAATAGGATTCAGAGTAAAAAAGAGAAATTGGTAGAATCCACAGGCTGACACCAGGACCTTTTGCTTTTCCTTCTTTCGGAGGGTGAGGCGCACTAGAGTAGAAGATATCTAAGGAAACATCGGCGGAAGATGATCTTGCTTGTATACGTAGGATAGCGGTTAGCCTGCGTAGCTGGCGGATTTTCTGCGTGAGTGCATTTGTTTTGGTAGCGAAGCCGTAAACGCGAGTGGCGAAGCCGTGAGAGGATTGGTGAAGAGTCGAGTTGAATTCCCGCCTGCCCAAATTCGTGGGGGGTTTTGAATTATGCGTTTACCAATGCACACGAATTTCGGATTGGCTGAGAACACTGAAACGTCAATCAAATGTTAATGTATACCTCTCATCTTTCCCAGGGGAAAAGGTTTGTTTTCAATCACAGATTTGCAAATGGAGAATGTGATCGAAGTAATGCAAAAGGGAGCTTTGTGTTCTCTGAATATCCACAGGGAAAGCAGAAAAATTATACTAAAAGAAGCACAAGAGAGAGATTTCGGGGAATGATGTGTACAATGGGTTTGACAGTCAAGCCTACATGACTTCTACGGTTCGTGACATTTGTACATTTGCCGTTCTCTGTTGGGTCACTCGACCTTTTTGTCGCTTCACTAGCTCGCGCGTGTTTATGAAGGGCACTTCATGTTGTGTTATAAGGAGGAATTTAAAGTAGAGTAGAGCCGTTTCATTGTGCTATGGAAAATAATTTGCGATTTGTTTAGCGTGTTGTTTTAGCTGATTTCTTTTTCAAGGTATGTTTTTAGTCTCCAAGCTTTTGCTTTTGAGGGACAAGATATGACGTTTTCTGTGGACGTGTTGCTAACTTCCATTCTGTATTGTGACGCCGGGCTCAGCTGTATTTAGAACTGTTTGCAAGTATAGTAGGTAGATTCTTATCACCAGTATCATGTTTTACATCGGAGTCGCCATAGCTTTACTTCGAGAAAGCTATACGCTTGCCTAGAGAAATTCTTAGGTTTTTCTTGCTGCTATCTGACCAAGCCGCGGTTTCTGGAGCTCGTTGTATAGGCTCATTCCTCCTTTGATCGTTCTGGTACCACACGATTCAAATGTAGCTCTTTATGCATGTTGTATTAACTTGTATATGCCATTGTTCGACTTAGTTCAGGCAAGACCATGGTTTCGATCCTCCATGTGGATCTCAGTTGCCGGTATTTCATAAAATACTCTGTCCGTCTGAAGTCGCTAGCGCAACTCGTATATAAGTGATCGGTGATCTCCATGTAAAAAAAAATCAAGGGTTTATTTCCGACGAGTCACTTTCTTTGCCCGCGAGGGAATACTGTGGCTTCGCCGCCCCTCGCCCGCTCACGCATCCCGCCACCTACGCAGGCTAAATAGTTGTGTAATCAGTTTATCATAGAAAGTAGAGAATATAAAAGCAGACACCGATCTAGCGTAGGATTGCTTTTTCTAGAAAGTGTACTATATTTTATCTGACCAAACCAGGGAGTTGAATTAATCAGGTAACATTACAATTTTAATAAAGATGTTAAACAGATTGTACTCGATGTGGTATCACATTCTTTGTTCTGTCTATTGTTGTATATTAGAAGATCAACAAAAATATGCATAAATTCCTATTATTTATTGTGTATTATTGTAACTTCATGGTTGCTTTTAAAAAAAGTCATTGTAATTTTTTTTTTAAGTAATGACAAGAATAAATAAATATCAGTGCTGATGTTGTAAACTGAATTTTTCGATGTGTGGGACTTTCACCCATCCATGTCTCTGCGAAAATTTAAGTGCATGCGAGCATTGTGTTTTTTCTTTCTTTGTGCGATCACAAGCAGTGATCAAATTTGTCTTGCAAGCAGCGAGCGCATTAGAAAATACAGACGGCGACCAACGAGTATTTGTGAATTTCCCGCCCATTATAACAAAAATTCCTGAAATTTCCGTCGAAAGTCAAATGGAAAGGTCTGTTTCAATTTGTTCCGACCGTAACTATCGGAACCACCTCTTGATCAGTAGGCCCAGGGCCGTACTCAAGACCAAGGGCACAGTTTTTTTCCCATACGGACCGACCTAGCCCGGTAAATAACATTATTTTTTTCCTGCAGTAAATTGGTTTTACCAGGAGCCATAATCAGGGACGGAGACCGTAAGCGCGCGCCGTTTCCAGTATTTGGGTTGGCGCCATGTTACGGGACAATTTTTCTATTTTTTGAACAAATTGCGCCATCGCCTGCGGCACACGCGCGTACATTGGTGCGAGGATTTTCGCGGATGTCGCGCAAGGGAAATGGCGTCCGAAATTCCCGAAATCGTTTATGCTTTTGCCCTACAACTCAACGCCTATATGGCTGTTGGAATTTTGGTTAAGTATGTTCGTCGTAAGACGTAAGTCGCTCCAGTTTGAGTGAAGGTAGTGCCGAATTTAGGTATGTCCCGCTTTATATCGCTGACCAAGTTGAGTCCCGCTGCTCCTTTTACAATAACTTTACATTACTCTAATCTAAATTTCACATATGAAGAAGATTAACAGCTTTTCCATAACACACAAAAAAACTAGT
This sequence comes from Catalaphyllia jardinei, assembly GCA_022496165.2. Classification (NCBI taxonomy): domain Eukaryota; kingdom Metazoa; phylum Cnidaria; class Anthozoa; order Scleractinia; family Caryophylliidae; genus Catalaphyllia; species Catalaphyllia jardinei. Next base: position 15,152 of record JAEMPF020013317.1, read on the forward strand.
TGGATGTTTGGATATAGCAGCGTTTAGGTCCAATAAGTGACGATAGGTTTGTGTCTGTAGATGCTGCTTTTAGTTTTGTTTGTGTAGAAATCCAATAAATTGTCTGTTGTCGATGAATAAGAGCGCTCGCTTATGCGTGTTTTGCACAGCTAGTAAAACATGAGAAAGTGGACTTCGCACTTTGGTGTGAAAACGTACATCGAACTCATATAATATCTCTAGTTTTTGACTATGTTTAAGGTTGATTAATGTTTGAGAACATATTAAAAGCTTAGCTGAAAATATTTGAATACAGCAGAAATAATCAGAAAAGTTACTACGACGCTTTTAATAAAAATAAAGATTGAGTCAAAACTCCTAGTCTATTTTATTTTCGCAGTGGAAAGTTTCACTATATGAAAGAAACGCACATGATGTTAGAAGCCTTTTGGCGAACGTTGGTAAAAATTTGTAGCATCTCAGCACAAAAGACAACGAAACAAATCTCTATCACGATTTGTTGACAATCTGAAAACACCGAGTCGGACTTGAAAGTGCACGCGCTGCTCTATGCAAATGAGCTACTCGTACGCGTCAGACTTGCCTTTCAAAAACCTTTGCAAACTAGCCAAACGAGCAGAAATAACAAGAAACTATTAAAAACAGGTTTTGGTTATGATAAAGCATTGCTTGGCAAACTCACAAATTAACTCGATACCGGAGTAAGCAGTTTTCTTACAGAACTTTAGTCTACAGAATAAACACAAAAGTTTACGCGTATAACTAGTAGCCGGAGAGCGAATTTTATTCATTCACAGCGCGAAATTAAAGAAATTCTCGACCCTGAAAAACACACCTTTTCCATTCAATCAGAACATAAAAGTACATAGAAGAGCCCTGGTTCTTCTTCTCTGCCTTATTCCCTGCCATGACTGAGAAAAATCGGGAAGAGAATCTCGCAACTCTCACCATTTCATCACGCAACGTGACAACATCCACGCGAGAGCCCAAGACACGGGCGTGGATCAGACCGGATATATGACGTCAGGATGGCGCAATTTGTTCTAAAAATAGAAAAATTGGCCCATATCATGGGTCCGCGTGGATTCCAAGACTTACGGTCTCCGTCCCTGATTATGGCTCCTGGTTTAACAGAGTATTAATGGGTTTGTTTACGCAACTCGTCATTGAATCAGCCTGCGCGCCGTCTACCAACGATTTGTAAAAAATAGTGGCAACAAGCGAATAATTCAGATAGTAGGCAATGAAAGATGTATTAAAGAACATATAGTTTTCGACCTACTTTATGTTAGGTGCATTTGTTTAACCAGTTAATTTTTCCAAAACAGTTTTTACGGTGTGAAATTTCGTGCGAAGTCTTACTACAAAAACAATGTCTGTCAGTCGTCACTTTTAAAACCACTTCAAATCAGACTTTTCTGCCGTAAATTGAATAGCAGAAAGCGATGAAATTGAGTAGTATAGGAGTAGGGGGTACCAGCGCACCCTCTATCAGAAGGATTTTAGCGTGGGCTAACAAAAGGCAAAATAAAGGCAAAAAAAAAAACAAAAGGCAAAGAAAAGGCACGCTAAAACGAGCGCAGCTTCTAAAGTTTTAGCGTACGCTGAAAAATTGTCTATTTTTGACTTTGGTAATGGCCATAAGCATAACTAGTAATACCATCTTCTAAAAGGTATCTTTTATCATCATAACAAGATAAGCTGGTTTTATTGATTTCATAACTAGAGATTTGATGATCGATTTTGCTCTTTCGTTGTACTTTCTTTTGATGAAATTGTAATGGAAATCATACATTAAAACTTCGCTCAAGTCCAAAATGCACATTCCAACATATGGTGGTTCATTAAGGTGGCTCAATACAGTAAAATTTCCGTGAGAAGCCTGGGCTTTAACGCGCACTTCAGCTCGAGACATGACGCGATCACCCGAGGGGTCGCGAGATAGCGCGCGTGATTTAAAGTTTGCAAAAACAAAATAAACATGGCGGCACGGGGATTTTTTCGTAAAACATTTTTTCCGCCCAATTTAGTCACTTGTTTGCGTTGTCAGTTATTTTTACGTTCAAGAACACCTATCTTTCAAACAATTTCAAAGGAGAAAAATTATTTTAAACCACTGTACTTGAACCTTTACGAAAATATTTGGTATGCTGATGTTGCGATCGATCCCTATCCAGCTAACAGCAGGGGAAAAACAAGTCTTCAGGTTTTCCTCGTGCCTTTCACTTGGCCAGCTTAACCCTCGGCTACCTATGGTACTATTCGTCTACCGCACATGCTGCTAACGACGACGGTGACAAAGAAAACACTGCTGGGAGTGAACGCTGCAAAGGGCGTTTTGTGTCAAGGGGTCATCTGAGTGCTGTCAAAAAACTAGCGAAGGGTAAAGATAATTTAAAGCGACCCATAGCAGAGGAGCACAACGGAGAGAGGGATTATGAGCCAACTGAGAAAAAAGTGACTCGATCAAAACAGGTATGTTTTTCTTAGCGAAGAAAACTGTTGCAAATGTTACAAAGCAGCTCGCATTTTTATACACTATACGACGCCATTGAGTACTCGAGCAAACATTTGTCTTGTTTTAGCAAACTGAAGACGAAAAATTAGGCACAAGACTAGTAAAACTGGATGTATTGAAAAACGAACTAAAGGCGAAACCAGTTACACAATCAGAAAACTTCCCAAACCCTTTGGAGAGAAGCTAAAGAAGGAAAAACCTACGAAACATCAGTTGGATTGAACTTAGATTTGAAAGCCGCTCAGCCTTCACAAACAGCCTTTGACATTGAACATATCTTAGACACTATTTCACCCAATGAGTTACGAGAGTATGAAAAAATGGTACCACCTTATACACCAAGACCCAATCCAGAAACACTAACTTATGACCCTACTAAATCTTACTCTTTTATTATTTTTGACACCGAAACTACCTGAACTGGAAAACACGCGGAGATCTGTCAACTATCTGCAATCAATGAAACCAACCTAACAATTTTCTCAAGGTACATTTTACCAAAAAGTAACATTAGTCCTGGAGCCACACGAGTCAACAAACTTACCATCAAAAATATCAATAGGAATAGGCAATTATTTAAAGAAAACAAACCAGTCCAAACAGTATCTCTTGATGAAGCGCTACAGGAGTTTCTGGCCTTCCTTGTTGATTCACATCAGAAAGACTTTTGCACAATTTTAATAGGACACAATTCATCCACATTTGACATTCCAATTCTTCTTCGGAAAAGCGACACAACCTTCCACTGCAGACTCAAAGATTTAAACGTTCACTTTGCTGACAGTCACATTCTTGTCAAAGATCTACTGCAACAAAAACACCCGGCTCTTCAACTCCCATCAGGACAGCTCTGCAAGTCAAACCAATCCTCTCTGTACTCGCACCTTTTCAACGAAGACTTCGAAGCCCACGACGCACTGGAAGATGCTGTAGCACTGCAAAAAATCATCTTTAAGTCCCCTCTTCAATTAAGCGAAGAAAAGATAGTAAATTGTTCAGCAGTGATTAGTATTTCACAAGCACTTGACAACCTCACATACTTGGATCGGCGCCACGAACTGCTTGAGACATTCAACCCCACTGAAAAAATTGGAATAACACAGTCGATGGCCCAGAACATTGCTGGAACTGGATTATCCTATGGCAATCTCAGGGACTTGTACTTAAAGTCGGGCGCGAAGGGTTTGCTGGCAATCCTTGGTATGCCTTCCAGTCAGTATTCGTCAAAGAGGCCTCGTGTTACCCGTACAAAGCGAATACTTGCTGCCATATTGAACCACTTTAACGAAACAACATCTCGCGAAGAATGACCACTCCAGTCCAGTTGTATATATCAGTAAGTTGCAGCTCTGTTTTTGGTCAGTAATGTAAGTTTAACCAGGATGATTTTCTTAACCAGGATAATTTTCTAACATTCAATTCGTTAAGCATTTATGGACTATGAAATCTTCTGAAATCACGTTTGATGCGTTTGCTTCTGTAAACCTCCGCGCAAACCTACGCCAATTAAACCCATCTCGTCGTGATAAACACTGAATGGTGAGCAAAATTATCCAGAGTATGTCAGTAAGTCAGACCTTCCAGTCTGCGAATCTGATGATGATCGCATTACATTTCGAACCCGAAATCAACACATCCGAACACTTATGACAACACATCCAAGATCCGCGTGGAATCGCGGGGATCGCGGGCTTTACTGATCAGCGGATCGCTTTTACGCGTGCGCAAAGTGCGATCTTGCAAAGTCGAAATTTTAATTTGCGCGTGGAACGCGCGCTGAAAATTACTTAACCACGAAGCTAATATCTCAAAAACCGATCCGGTGACCCTACTTTTTTAATGCAAAAACTTATTCAACAACAAAAGCGGAATGCATGGGCGAAATTATAAAAAAACTGTGGAGTCGAATTTTACCAATCTTGAAATTTCAATTTTTGTCAATTTAAGCAAAATCTACTCCACAGAATTTTTTCTAATTTTGCCTGTTTCTTCTTCTGTGTGTAATAAAAAGATTTTTTTAAAAAAAATATGGGGTCACCGAGTTAGTTTTTAAGATAAATGCAACTGATGGCAAAAAGTGGGTCAAGTTTGTTGCTATGTAACAGGATATTGCAACCTTAATTTATGACTTAAACACAACGAAAGGTACATTTAAGAGTTACCTTAAAAGAATTGCACGGCCATTCAAAACAGTACAGTTTCAAGCCTGAAAAATCGCGCCTAGTTCTAAAAGTCTCAAAAAAAAACAAAAAACTGTATTGAGCCACCTTAAGAGTTAGTTGCTCTGGTTTCATATTGACAGCTACTAAATTTTCATGAAAGATTTTATGAGATACGTAAGTTGGTTTAGCTATTTGACGTTCTAAATGCTTCTGATCAGTTTCTAATTTGACATTGCAGCGTTTTCTGAGATTCTCCATGGTTTTTCCGAAGACACTGTTAAAAAGTCTTTTTCGAAACTGTTTTTGGCTTTTTTCCTCTTTTCAGTATTAAAATCAATGTATTGTTTTAACCATGGCATTTCGCTGCATTCTAAAACACGATGTACTCTCTTTAATTTTAAACCTAGACTCAAATAAAGCTCTAATTTTTTTTTTCATGAAGGACATATTCTACTTTATCATTATGTGTTGGTATTAATTTCCTAACTTTACCGCTATTAATTTTATATTGATCTTTGATACCTCGGCAATAATCAGAAAGCATATCATCAGTAACATTAATTTTTTCTGCTGCACATGGATAATCATTATGCAAATGGTGCAATTCCTCAGGATATTCTAAGTAAACTTCATAAATATGACCAATACCAATTCTTTTAGAGATAATACCATCTGCACTTACCCATTTGAAATTACCATAGGGTAATGGTTGTGACATAGCCCATCCATAAAGATTATTAGCATCTAAATACATAATATAACTATTTTCTCTTTCAGTATTATAGTTTTTCATATAAGGATTATTTGCTTTAGCATGACGATGGGTAATATAACCGATACCACCTCGCATACCTTTTTCAATAAATAACGCCATATCAATATCACCATCAGCAATTAATTCTAGGTTAATTTTAGTCATCTTTAACATTGCATCCCATGAGAGACCAGGTGAAGTGACATAATGCGGAGGATCTAATTTATAATATTGGAGGCAAGTCTCCCTAAAATTTTCAAAAACATTAACCAGCAAAAGAATATCTGACTAAGATATAAATCATGGTACTCGCCCAGGTTTTTTTAAATTGAAAGCATTCTTAACTTCTTGTGCATGACTGTAATCATCATCACTAATCTCTTCATCAGTTAACATACTATAAAAATCTTCTCTCTTTGGTAATTCTGCTTCATTAAACTTATTGAAGCTTTCCATGTAGTCATAAGGATAAACTCCTTTCATTTTCATTAATTTGAACTGATTTTCGTCACTGAAATATTCTTTTGTATAAATAAATTTCTCTTCAGAGAGATTAGATGACAATTTTTCTAGACTACTACCCATGAATTGAAAGCTATCAATAAAACTGAGTTTATTGTTGATATAGAAAGCCATATATTTTTCAGTATTAGATGGAGTAATATCATTTGAAATATTTTGGCCATCACCAATCAATTCACCTAATTGCTGGATAATTAAATGGCTATCATAGTTTTTGAGATTATGAAAGATCACAGGTATTTTAATCTTTTCAGCAGCGATTTGCAATTTTAAATTGCAAATTAGATAAGCTGAACCGCGATATTTGCCTGTAACATGACAGTGATCTCTAACTGGTTTATTATTAGAGTTATGATCACCTATTTTATATTTTCTATTGCAAATATGGCAATATTTAGCTCTTTTGAAATTGATTTCATCTCTTTTTGTCATTTTTAATGTTGAAACTCTCCTTTATTACTTTTCACAATCTTGGGCTTCACTGAACATAGATTCCATAAATTTATTGATAGTATCTTGCCCACGATAAATGACTACATCTTTTGAATATTTTTTATCATAATGACAGACTACTTTATAACAAAAACCACATGGTGTATGCTTCTGGTATTTTTCAGTGTAAGATTTTTCATCTGATCGCTGACAACTGCTAATTTTTTCAGTAATACATTCAAATCAGCATAAATGAAAAAAGGAACTGGCAATTGTTTGTGGCAATTTTTCAAATAGACACATGGATTTCTTTCTATGCCATTTTATCAGTGAATTTTTCTGGTAATTTGACAGGTTGGTTACCATTGTAAATGATACAATCTTTCTGGTGTTTAGCTAAATTAATATTTGAATAAAAACAATGCAAACAATACTTACAAATATGTTTTCTCTCCTTATTTTTTGTAAAACTATACAATAATCGGTCGAAATTTTTGATATAGACATAATGGTTCTTTCCATCTTTTGTAATATATAATAAATCTAAGTTATCACTATATTTCTCTTTTGAAATACAGTGAGGCGAAATACTCTTTTTGTCATCATCATACCAAAAAGCATTTATGTTGATCTTGTTTTGTTTTTCAATTCTTCCTATTTGATCGGTAGTTACTGGAAATTTAATACCACTATAATCTAATTTACTCTGAAATTCTTTATCAGAAAGCTTAATTCTCTGAGGATCCTTTTTCATTGGATTTAAATGCCTTATATGGCACCATAAGAAACACTTATCATCTTCATTTTTGAGATTAATCAAACCTTTTTCGCTAATTACGAAGCTCTTCTGGCAACGAAATATAAGAGCTACCTCTGAGAGGAATATATTTTGTAATATTAACATATTGCTCTGAAACTTCTTCTACATTCCAACCAGAACCTTCTGATACCCAGACATTCTTAATCTCTTCATTTCCTGTATCTAAAGCGTCAATTATCTCTTCATCCTTGATAATAGTAAAAGTTTTGCTATTAAAATAAGCATTTTTAAATTCAAAATATTCTTTACCATTCTCATCTATTTTTTTCAAGGAGAGTGATATAAGCTTTTAAACCTCTATTAATTGTGAGTTTAGCTTCTAATTCTTTCGCAACATCAGGTGTAGTGTAATATAATTGATTGGCAGGATCTTTACTGTCAATGATAGTTACCAGGAATGATTCAACAGTACCTTTTAAGGCTTTACTCCTTTCTCAGAAATCTTAATTTTGAGATTTTTCTTGTCTCTCAAAATCACTGATTGCTTCAGGTCTATAATAAGGAGTAATTTCATCAATCAACTTTTTAACTTTTTCATTAATTGGTTTTGGATAGAGATTTCTTGGTAAAGCTACTGGAGGTTTCGATTTGACTCTCGGTTTGATGCTACATATTTAGTCCTGTGTTGTGGCCCTTTTGTCCTGTGTTGTGTCCTTCTTGTCCTTCGCATAAAAGGTTAAAACTCGCTGGAACTGTTTTATTTTTGTTGAGATCTCGAACTGTTAACATGACCAAACGCGTGTGCCCTGATTGCCCAATTCCGAATTGTGGAGCAAAATATCTCGTTAGATTGTCGAATCATCTCGCAGATGTTCATGGATTAGATTATATCAATCGATGGAAGTGGTTACAAGAAGCGAAATTACAACCTAAGGTTAGAGTGATGATCTATCCAGCAAAGAGGAGCCAGGTATTAAAACCTTCAACAAGTGAAACACCTCTATCAGTGCAGGGACAGTAGTCTATCACTTATCAACACCAAGAGGAGTAAAGAAATCCCTGAAATCTCTACCAAGGGGACTAAAGAAATCACTGAAATCTCTACCAAGGGGACTAAAGAAATCACTGAAATCTCTACCAAAAGGCGTTCGAAAAGCAGCCAATAAGATCAAACATTATAAAACAACAGCAGATTCAGTTCCTGAGTGGCTCACTTTGTATGGAGACGATGAAGGGCCGAACACAGAGAAGAGAGCTTAGTAACCCCGCCTGCAGTACCAGTAGCTTGCCACACTAAAGCGCGTCCCATAAGCTTCACATTTTCACTGCTTGTTTTATAAGCGGCGCTCCACTTGCCGTGCAGTTTGCTGTCAAAGCTCGTGCTGTTCAAACCTAACCTGTCTTGGAGCGACGGTTATAATTATTGCCTTCTTCAACGAGGTAATGGATATTACGAAGACAGTGAAGACTCTCGATCTAGCCAAGGAGCGGATTCTTCCCAACTAACCAAGAAACGGATTCTTCCCAAGAAGTGACAGAGCACTTAAACCGTTGGTCGCGCATATTAGATGAAGCTCAGGAACGCCACGAGGTTCAGCTCAATGCTTTGGTCGACGAGTACAAAAGAAAAGGAGACTCGGACAATGTAGCTCACCTTAAAGCGCAGAACGCTCTCCTTCCTCTCTACGGAAAAGAATTGAGAAAAGTACTGTTAGAGTATCTGCAGTGGGTGCGAGCGATGAAGAAAGATTACACCTTTCAAAAAGTGATGGAAAATCGATTCTAACAAAAAGATACAGATGGATTTGATTGGTTAGAATCGACAGAACTAGCCATCGATAAGCGGAAATTCTTGCTTAATCGATTGTTTGTGAAGCAGCCCATTCCACAAGATGAAGACTAGACCTACTGTGTTTTGTTCTCAATAAATAAAATGTATTTCAAACCGATATCTAGTGTGTTGTTCTATTGGAATTTAGGGGACTTCAGTTTTATTGTTCATTGCATCCTAATTTCCTGATTTACTTTATGTTAAACACTTCGTTGTGGAGCTTTCGTTATAAATGTATTTTTTAATTCATTTCAAATCTCTGTGTATTTGAAACATTTTGCTAATAAAAGTAATATTCAACAAACGTGTTGTTCGAAAATATTTATTGTCGCGGGTTGACAATTAATTAGCGCTCCGAACTTTTATTGTCGTAATTTTAATTGTAGAGCTGACCCATAGGCTCAGTTTTCCGTTGGAGTCTGTAAGCAAATCTAGGGCTGAAAGTAGAGTTCAGTGCGTGACTAACCGAGCGGAAAAAAGAGCAGCTAAGAATTAATTCTCTCTCTTCTTAGCAAAGCTGAGAGTGCAGATAACAAGAAAGATAACGCTTTCGATAAAATTGGCGCTTTTATTTTGAACAGTTAGTAGATTTTCATAAGCCAATCATTAGTATGCAGGAACGCATTTTTTCCCTATGTTTTAACAATAGGTGACGTCGTTGACTCGACGGTCGTTATGCATGTCAATGATTTCCCTCGACCTATACCTATACCTATACCTATACCTATATCTATACCTATACACCAACGCGGCCTAAAAATAACATACATAACTACTCCAACAAGGTAGTAAACAAACAAAGTCCATCCTGCTATGTACTCTTTACAACTGATACTATCTACATTACCTGAACAAGACCATTTCTGACTAAGCACAGTGAATACAATATACATGTTGTTGTTGTTGTTGTTAACAACCATTTTCACCCGTCCAAATTACTGGACCCACTGATTTCACAAAAAAAATCGCCGGTGTTGTCATCAGTGTCCATGAAAGATTCCATTCCCTCCAAGTCTTGGCTGTCAAGCATGTTAAGAAGGGCAGAATCATCTTTTATCTGTCCCCAGTCAGAGGCAATGGTTTCCTCAAAAGACTGTTCATTATAAAAGCTTAGTGATTCCATTTTGACATCACCAAATACATCATTGATGACTTTCAAGATGCACATGGCATGGTAATGACGCCATATTTCCACACACGCAAGTACATCATCCACTGTAGAAAGTCTAGAGCAGGTTTCAGTTACTTGATTGACATGAAAAATATTAAACTCAAGCAGGATGTTGGGACATGACACCATCTTGTCCACTTCAACTTGCTCCCTCGGTTCTTGCTGTAACTCTAAAAGTTTTCTTTTTTCCTGAGACTGCTTCTAATGCGTTCAGGTCTATTTAATCTAGTAGTTAACTAACTAATGTAACGGGCCCAGGACTAAAAATGTGGGTAAGTCTTTGCTAATAGCGTAAAGAAAGGGGTGGGTGGAGTCATTTTGCTAAACAGAGGCGAGCTCTCAGCAAAATGTGGGGACTTAAAAATGATTTTGCATACTAATATAAATGGAATTCAACAAAGACTGACCCGAAATGAAAAAACTTAAGAAAGAAAACTATAAAGAGTATAGAAAGCTATATTGTAATGCACGGCTAAAGAACACAGAATGGTATTGTGATATTTGTAAGAACGGTAAGAACTATAGACTTGGGGGTAAATGGTCTCATTTGGGTACAAAAAAACATGAACGCAACTATTATAATTTACATCCATTACTAAAACTTTAATTATAACTTTTTAATCTTAAAAAAAAATCGACAATCATTATATACTATGAAAATGTTTAAAGAATATTTAAACTCATTTCAGAATAAGAGCATTTTAGATAGGTCTAACATTAAAATTATTTTTAGGCCTAAAAAGACTATCGATGGTAAGATCATTCTTGGAAGCGGGCCAAAGAGATTACCACAACCTCTAATACCAACAAAATATGTTCCACCAAAACCAACTCCAAAACCGAGAAAGAAAAAACCAGTACCTTTTCCAAGAAGTCAACCTCCTAAACAGATACGAGAGGATATAAAAGATTTTATTAAAAAAATACTCCATATTACAAACCAGAATTTATTAATGAATTTAAAAGGGAGTTATCTTATAACAAAAAACCATAAAGAAATAGTTCGAGAAAATACCAAGGCGCTTAGAGGGGCTGCAAAATCATTTTCAATATTGATTCTAGACCGTTTAGATCCTGATAACCAAATGTATCTAACTGCAATAAATGTTGCCCGCAAATTAGAGAGCTTATTAAGAGAGGATAGAGGGTTAAAAGTAGGTGTAACTCTAAAAATAACATTAAAAAAAGAAAAGACTGATGACAATGGATAGACTTATTATGAATTTAAGGATGTTTATTTTAATACTAGAATTTTTATCATAACCAACCCGGAAGAAATACTAGGTAAATTAGATCGTGGTAGAGAAGAAATAGAAAATGCTATAGCCATCTGGTTATCTGAAGGTTCTGGTTGGATAATTGAGGCTATATTAGAACATTATGTTAATGTTGTCAAATATGTTCCTCTCCGCGTTGGAATGTATATACTACTTCCAAAAGAGTTAAGAAACTCAAGTAAAGGTTTAATAAACTCGCAAAATAAGGATGATAAATGTATGGTTTGGCGTATAACCAGAGCACTTAATCCAATGGTAAACAATCCCCAGAGAATAAAAGAGTCTGATATACAATTTTTAAAGAAATTTGATCTTAGCTCTGGCAAATTTCCAACAACTCTCAGTGAAGTGCCTAAAATAGAACGCATTTTTAAAGTAACGATAAATATATTATTTCTAGCGGTAATGTCCAAAAATTAGTCCCAACTTTATGTAACCGGGAGAAATATGTGCTACATGAAAAGAATCTAGAGTTATATCTAAGCTTGGGCCTCAAACTAAAGAAAATCCATAGAATTCTCCAGTTTAATGAAAAACCCTTGTTGAGAGAATACATTAACTTCAATACAAAGAAGAGAAAGAATGCTAAAAGTGCATTTGAAAAAGATTTATACAAACTTATGAACAATAGTGTATTTGGAAAGACAATGGAAAATGTAAGAAAAAGGTGTAATATGCACTTAGAGACAGATTATAACCATTTTCTCCGGCTTACATCAGAACCAAATTATACAGGTTGTAAAATATTTTCAGAAGATTTGGTTGCAGTAAATATGAGGAAAAAAAAAGTTGAAATAAATAAACCAGCATATGTTGGGATGACTATTCTTGATCATAGCAAAACACTAATGTATGATTTTCACTATAATTTTATAAAACGGAAATATGGTGACCGTGCGAAGCTGCTATTAACTGATACTGATTCATTAATGTACCATATAAAGACTGAAGATATATATGAAGATCTCAATAAACATCAGGATCTGTTTGATAATAGCAACTACCCCACAGATTCCAAATACTATTCTGATAAATACAAAAAAGTAATTGGAAAATTCAAAGATGAGACTCATGGTTACCCTATAACTTCATTTACTGGTTTAAAAAGCAAAATGTATTCATATGTAAAAAAGGTAAAAAATAAAAAGGGTGAAGTAGAAGAAGAAACTGTAATAAAGGCAAAAGGAGTAAAAATCTATTTAATAGATAATAATCACCCAAAAGAGAGATACTTTAATTATTCTCATTTTGAGCAGACTCTAAGAGATAATGGGCTCATGCGAAATGAAATGAAAAGTATCCGTTCTGACCATCATGAGATTTACACTTATAAGGTAAATAAAACTAGTATATCATGTTATGATGATAAGAGATACATACTAGATGATAGGAAGAGCAGTTATGCTTATGGCCATTACAAAATTTAGGATAAATCTTTTAAATCTACTAAATCTTTTATATCTATCCAACTGTTGAATTTTTCTGGGTAACCTTTCCATTTAACTAAAGCTTTATCACCTTTTTTTCTAATGACTTTTTCTATTCTGAAAACAGTTTGATCTGTCTTTTGCAGCTCTTCTGTATAAAAGGATCCTTTTATTTCTTCACCCTCTAAATCTTTTATTTTGTAAGATGTAGGAATTGTGGGCAAAATTTTGTCTATAACGAATACTTCTTCTGTCCAATTTGGAGTGTATCCTTTATCGAAAGTTTTTCTTTTGTATTTACTTATACGAACAGTATCACCAACTTTAAACATAGATTTGCTCTCGATTTCGCTATCTACGGCATTAATTTTTAAATAAACTTTTCCATAGTTTTGTTTCTTTCTGGCTTCATTTGGAGTCATACCTATGCTTCTATTTTTACTATTATTGTAAGAAGAGAGTATTTCATCCAAAATATCAATGTAAACAGTATTATTTCTGATTGTAAACATCTTATACATTTTCTCTTTAATAGTTCTGTTCCATCTCTCACAGACAGCTGACTTTTCTTCATTTTGAGTAGAATAAATTTCTATATTATTTTTATCTAATAAATCGAGAAAATGTTTATTATAATACTCTTTACCTTTATCAACCCATAACTTTTTTGGGTTTGCCTTTTGTAAAATTGTTTTGAATGC
>JAEMPF020013317.1:28806-51306 GCA_022496165.2 Catalaphyllia jardinei
AACCCATAACTTTTTTGGCTTTGCCTTTTGTAAAATTGTTTTGAATGTTTTAGACACTTCTAAACCAGTTTTACTCTTTAAAGGCACAATCCAACCATATTTACTAAAAAGGTCTAAGACCATAAGAAGCTTTTGCATATCTACTAAATCAGAACACCAAATTTGATCAACATTGTGGACAATAACTCTTCTCTTATTAAAATGACGTCTTATAGGTTTATGTAACTCATCTGCTAATTTTTCTCTCCACTTTAAATTTTGGTCGTTTTTTTTTTTACCCAACCCAAGCTTTTGTTTTTTATCAATCATATTTCTAGCCATCCAATGGCCCCATTGTCTCTCATTCCAAGGGACAGCATCAAGTGCTTTAACCATCTTTTTATCAGACTTATGGTTACAGCTCTTATCATCGCCACAAACACTATAGTGAACATCATGTTGCATTGATATGGCATCTGTTTTACCGGTTGGTTTATCATATATCTCTAATATTTCACCACTCTCCTTATCAAATTTGAGTTGTTTATCCAAATCATTATAAGGTCCAGTATACTTATGACCAGGAAGAGTCCAACCACCCTTTGGTTTTGGAAGCTTGCCAATAGCTTTGTGAACATCTACTCCTTTACCGGCTTTGACTCCCTTTCCTGCTATCTTCTTACTTACATCATCAGTCAATGAATCAATAGCACCATCTTAATACTTTCGACCTGCTTGTCTTAATTTATAGATTTAACAGTGTCAGACCGGATTGCTTCAGCGGCACCTCTCCTACCTAAATTGAATAATCCTTTAGCGCCTGCTGCTAAACCTTTAATAATGGCTTCATCAAATCCCGAACCATGTTTTTCTCTTAAGTCATTTATTTCACCCTTAGATAAAAACTTAAACTTACTACTACCACACTCCGCGCATTTTACTCGAACGCCAACTCTATTATTAGATGTCATTGCATATTCTTCTGATCCGGGGACATTAGCAGTATGTTTTCTCTCTCGAACACAAAATATTTGCATATATAAGATACTCTGGAAAATATCTTTAACTATAAAATTGCGCCTATAAGTGGTATGCTATTAAATGGGCTATTTCGACCTAGTAATAGTCCTTTGCCTCTCTTTTTCTTTGTTGCTCTTCCACTGGTGCCGCTAATGAAGCGAAACTTAGTAATACCACATTCAGCACAAGTGCACCTCATGGCATTTCTACCATTCTTTATAACTACTCTCTGCTCACTGCCTGGAAGGCACTCAGTCATCTTTTTCTGTTTAACGCAATAAGATTTCATATATAATAGTAATGAGAATAATATTTTAACTTGCTTAATTTTCTGGAAATAATATTTATCCCCATCCGTTTTGCTGGTTGCAGTCTTCTGTAGTCCATTTAATACTCTGGATACTGATGCTCGGACAATGCCTAAGTCTTTCCCACATTTACTCATGCTGCCATAATCATATGAAACGTCAGAGTTTAGGTTTGTAGCCCGGACTGAAATAGGTTTATATTCTAATTCGCTACCCCGCTCAAACGAATATAAAACATTTATCATGTAACAAGCAACCTCAATTGGGGTGTGTCAACACGAGCCGTGTGCGACCCTCTTTATTATGCCTTCATCAACAGAATGGATGGAAATAATACAACAAACAGAATGAAAAACTCGGAAATGCACAAAATTACAGCAAGAAAAACAACCCAACAAAATGATCTAAACTATGCTCGTATAACAATCATTCAGAATGTAGCAACGTGCAAAAATCTACGTGTAAAAGAAACCCCCGATCACTGGGTATTTAATTTTGAGGGCGTAGGGACGGTCGTAAGACGCGAATGAATATAAATGAGAACAACTCAAATATATATAGCCTACCGCTAATGAAGCAACAGAACAGCATGCCATGTAACACCCCAAAGAAAAGGTTACGTAACCCGCTCAAACGAATATAAAACATTTATCATGTAACAAACAACCTCAATTGGGGTGTATCAACACGAGCCGTGTGCGAACTAAAAGAACGGGAAATACAGAAAAATAAAATACCCAGTGATAACGAAACCGACAACAATGAATGAACACTATCCTTAATGTAACCGTCTTTTGCCTTGTCTGATTTCCAACGGCCGTGTCTTTTAAACAATCTGGCAGGCACTCGAGGATTAGCAGCAGCGGAGGCACCTCCGGCCCAATGTCTATGGAGACCGTAGTCTTGCTTGGGAAGACCGATGGAATCGAAAGCGCGAAGCACTATCTCCCGCGCTCTAGTATAAGACAAAGGAACAGACCCGCGCAATTTATAGGTTCCGGTACTGCGAAGAAAAACAACAGGGCGAAAAATGAACTCTTCGCTGTCTGCTGAAAAAGAAGCGGCCACAAAATATCGTTGAACTAATAAATAAGGACATGTATGCTTGAAGGTTTTAGCGATAACAACCCAAGCCCCATCCCTGTAAACGTCAGTCTTACTTCGATGAACAAAGACTCTCATGAAAGAATCTTCAAACTGAAAGTCACACCTGCGTAACTGAACCAACTCGTTAAAGCGAAAAAACCGTGCATAACCCAAAAGGCACAAAGTAAGCACTCGTAAATCAGACAAACTAGCTGAAGACGATCCATACTTAGAAACTAAAAGCTGAATAGCCTCGGGGGTCACCGCCTCTTTCTTTTTAACAGGGACACTGAGAAGCCTCTTAGCAGATTCTATTAAAGGTAAAACTAACGAGGAATTACAGGGGTCGGGTAGACCTGCCAAATCATGCACCCACTTGAGCCCATAATGGACTTCGTCAATATTACTGCAAGAAGCAGATCCTTGAATCAAGCTAAGAAAGAACAATGAAATGTGCACATTAGAAGCAGGAAATATAACAATTTCTTTAAACTGAGAAGCCCATTTTCTCCACGTATTGAAGCCCTTTTCATAATTCCTCGCGGTACTATCGGCTTTGGATTTAAGAAGAACTGCGGGGAGATCTTGAACCAGTGCCCGGAGTCGCCCGTCTTCAACCTGTTGAAAATTAGGCTGCAAGGCATCTTTGAGAACTTCTTGGAGAACAAGTTTTTAATCCTGTGGTCCTATTTACCTCCAATGCCCGAAAAACCAGAAGAACTAGGAAAGGACTGCCCCGAGCTCGAAGATCTGGTTTGAGGATTACGAAGGGCCCTCTGCTCGGCACGGCGGATACGCTTTTCGTCCTCGGACCCGCTAGCCAGCTCGTCTGATAAATACTCGTTCACCAAATCCCAACCGGCGGCGGACTTGTCTGCCAGTCTGATAAGTTTGTTGCGCTTCTTAATGTAGTTCTTCCAGTTGAGTTTTAACAAGGTCTAATTTTCTCTTCCCGAGAACAACTGACGCCGACTTCACCTTTTCTGCAAGGTCGGAGTTGAATTGAAACTGTTTCTTATTACCTTCGAATCTAAACGTGATCTTGGATTCTTCTTTAAGCTTTTTGGCCACAGAATCGGTATTACTGCACGACTCGTCTTGAATATCGCGCTTCAAGGCGCCCAACTTCTTGTCGAAATAATCCTTAAATAGAGAGAACGCGGACGCTATATCACTGGATTCTGAAGACTGGAATGGTGCTGAAGCTTCGAGAGATTGAGACAAAGGTTGTTTAGGAAGCGAAGACAGCAAAACGTCGCTGCTGGGAAAATCTGTGTTCGCTGGAGTAACGTCTTCAACATCGGACATAATTTTGAGGGCGTAGGGACGGTCGCTTCATTAGCCTACCGCTAATGAAGCAACAGAACAGCATGCCATGTAACACCCAAAGAAAAGGTTACGTAACCCATGATAAATACATTTATTGTTTTTGTAATCAATATTTCTCTTCCGGAGGTTTTCACTTTGGGTTATTGATTGTAAATTCTCCAACCTATTATCACTTCTATTGCTATTTTATGATCAATAACAACCTTCTTATCCTCAATTACACCATTAAAACATTCATAGATAAATCTATGTTTTCTATGATGTATGTGATCCCCATTAAACCGCATATTAATATGGGAGTAACCATTTCGGTTCCAATATCCCTCTTATTCTGGATATGTCGGACTATTCCCTCGGAATTAGATTCATATGTGTTAAAAATAGGGTGTGGGTGAAAAAATTCTGACATTATATAATATATTTAAATATAATGAAGACAATTGGTGAGTTATTAACGAGAGGCAATCACAGAGAGGTAATTGAAGCGGTAGAGAAATTAGAGAGAGATTATAGATACTATAGAGATCTACACAGAAAACTATTCCTTCTATGTTGTTCAGAAGAGAGAGCTCGGGTAAAGAGAGTGAGAAATGGTCTAAAAGTGCAATTAGATATACTGAGAACAGAACCTAAGTCATATTCCTGAAATAATTTGCGATAAATCTCTCATTATATTTTGTGCCCTTTTTAAAAACACTTAATAAATCCCAATAACTAGTGCCATTATGCATCTCACGGAGAAAGTATAGGCAGAAATAACCGCAGGTTGTAGTATATAGGTTTTGTATTTGCATGTTTTGATGCAAAAGAGTTAAATTTTTCATCTCTGCATGATCTACTATTCTTTGAAATGGAGGCATACCAAAGCTATCAAAATAATTAATAACTCCATCTCTAACATAAGTTGCAACCCAATGAGAGCCACTCATGTAAGATGGCTCTAAATTAAGATAAAAAGGCCTAATTTGTGATTATGCGGCACAGATAAGTCTCTACTCAATACATCATTTATGGGTAAGCCTAAATATCGGCACCATTCTAAGAGATCAAAATTACTCATAGGAACTGTAGCCTTAAATTTTAGGACTTTTTTTTTACCTCTTCCTTCCCATTCTCCCATTCTTGGACCACCACGACCCCGAGTTCCCTCTCCCCAGGTACCAAAGAATGGTGGTGGCACTGGTGGCATACCTATTCGGGGACCACCACCGCCAACTCCCTTTCCTCGGAACATATCTAAGAGCATTGGTATTCCAATAGAGGCTAATATAGTTCCAATACCATTACCAACTTGACCCTGGGTAATTTTAAATTTCATATCACTACCGCCATTATAGGCCTCAGCTAGATCTCTAATCTGTGCCTTTGTGAGCAAATCACTCATTTCTGCAAGTCGATAGAGCTCACTATGTGGGACAGAAAATACTTGGCCACCAGTTATTTTCTTTACAATTTGTCTAGTACCCTCAGAGGCTAGCCCAGCAAGAGAAGCTAGACCCGCTGTTTTAGCGAGAGTTAGACCAACATTTCTTAATAGAGGAAGGATAGAGAAGAAAATACCAGATCCACTCTGTTTTCTTATATTTGTCTTTGTAATCTTTACGAGTGCCCCAGTGCCACGGGCTTTTGCTTTCTCTACTCTATTGACTACAGCTTGGGGCACGAGCAGAGTGTGACTACCAGTTAAATCTTTATTCTTTAATCTTATACCTATTTCTTCCCTATTTCTGAGTTTTTCGGAGTTGGCCGTCTGAAAGATTGACATTTATTGGGTGTAATTCAGTCATTATATTAATTATGAATTAATTTTTTTCAACTCATAATTTTTGTTATGACAGGTAAAAAACTAATCACTAAGGTCGAAACAACCTTCTGGGTTTAGCGAGATAACCCCTTCTGTTTCTTCGTCACTTTCCAAAAGACATTCATTAAATACAGACTCCTCTGGTTGGAACATAATTTGCATTAGTTTGGGCTTTAGAGTTAGCCCAAATGTCCCGCGGCATAGTGAAAACCATGCCGCAATAAACTTTACTTCTGACCTTGGGCCAATGTCATTATAACCTTCTACTTTTGTCTTATCCCAATGGAAAAAGGTTGTCTGCAGCTTATCATTTTTATAAAATGAGGCAAATTCCATCTTTGATGGGTAATCATTATATTCTCTCTCCTTTGTCAGACCATTTACTTTATAAGATTTCTGCAAATTCTTTTCCATAGGCCATCCATGCCATGCTCATCATAGCCTTCAATATTACTCTTTGGAATATCTTTGGCTAGAGACCATTTATGCTTGTAAAAAGAGTCAATAAAAAATCTATCCAACTCCATTGCCTTTTTCAGGTAATCACCTTCTAAATTAATCTGCATACTTGTGCCAAGATAATTATCATCCTTATCATAGTTTTCCTTGACACCAAAAGGAGAAATGCCATCATATCTGACATACATAGTCCGGCCTTTATAGAGAATTGGTATTTGGCTCCCGCTATGTTTGTTTTCTTTTGGCGCACCAAAAGAAATTTCATTTACATCAATATCAGTAAAATTCACTATTTGAAATTCGCTTTTCCCTTTTTTTCGTTATTCATTCTATATACTATATTAATGTTTTTTTTTCTAAATATAAATTTTTTTATTTTCATTCACACCCACGGATTATACAATAACAAGTTGATCTCCTACTTTATCAACAACAACATCCTTCTCCTATAGGACAATGGCATGAACCCGGAATTGGTCACCATCATTAGTGTTAATCATGTATTTAAGAATAAGTTGCTTTGGATCCCTTGAGACTCCCTCAGCTTGGTAACTTAGGTCAAAAAAGATTAATGGATAGATAGATGTGAAATTAGATATGTTAAGTTGCGTGCCAGTTTTATAATCATTTTTCTTCCATGAGTAACCCATTAGATAGGAGAATATTCTGGTTTTACTCTCATGGTCAAAGTCACGTTCTGGATAGAAGACTCCATCGCCATATTCAAGTCGGCAGCTAGTCAGGGTACTATTAGCATCACCTGCATTTAGTTTAAATGTATCAAATATATATGGATTTGCCTCCATATTATTATTCTTTGCCCTCTGTAGGTAGACAAACACATAACGGACTCGGTCAATAGAGGCAGATATTCTGAAATCACCACTTGTATTTGTTAGGTCTGATTTCTCGAAGGTATTTCCACTTGCTTGGCTTCTGATAGTCAGAGACGAATTTTGTCATTAGAGCATCTTTAGGCTGTAATCGGGGAACCCATAGGTAAAAACGATCAATTACTAATCTAGTTGTATCAACAGCGCCATAAAGCATTTCTGCATCAGGATTTAAGTCTATTTCAAATTCAAGTTGCATTGGTGGTAACATCCGGCCCTCTAATTCTTCAAAAAAGGAGTATCTGTTTAATGGAATACTCACATTAACCTTTTTTCGGTCTGCTGTTAATAAATGTCTTCTAAATTAGGGTTATTTGCCGCCACTGGAGATTCAGCAGATTCTAGATACCAAAAACTATTTTTTGCTACACTTCGGGCATAATCATCTGAATATTCGAGTAGATTTTTTGCAAAAGTAACCAAATGGAGATTATCAGTATCATAGATAATTTTACCAGCACTCTTAATAACAAGATGTCTAATAAGAGAATGCGAGCCACATAGCAGTGTTGTGCGTGTGGCAGCGTTATCTCCACCATCTGCCTTTAGATCAAGAATTGCACCTTAAAAAAAAAGCATTATACCAATCATAGAAGGAACTCCGATCATTAATTACAAATTTATACCATTCTTCTGTTGCTCTGTGCCATTTGCCGGAGCTCTTATATTACTCTCTAGTAAAAATCGGACTTCTTCATTTCTCTGGACGTTTTCTGATGATCTGAATGACATATATATTTTATTTATTTTATTTTTTTAAGATTGTGCTAAAAGATTGTTAATTAACGTGTTAACTTCCTGTTGGGTCATCTTAGCATTCTTCTTTCCTCCCTTCTTCTTCGGCGTTCCTGACAATCTCTCTCTTATAAGATCTCCTGACCGCTCTGCTGTTGCCGCTAACTTTTCTTTTGCCTTTTTTGACCCTTTAGTCACTTTTCTTCCTATTGCTTTTGCTACAGCACTACCAACTGCACTTCCAACTGCAGAGGCAGCTGCTCCAAGTGGCTTCATAATATTATCAACTATAAGACCATTTCCCCTCTAAACATAAACATATCTCCCAAGAGATGGATGATACATCTTTCTGAATTCTCTCGATTTAAGCATATAATTATTACTGCTTTATTTTTTTTAATATTAGTGAAAACGCAGTATCTGCATTATTTAAATAGACTGGCCTCCTTAATCCATCAGTTATATAGATACGTATACTTGAAATAGTAGTTGTATTTAATGGGTTAAAAACAATACGCCTCGGTTCAAGAGTAAAACCATAGGATGCTCTTAAAGTTGCAGTATCAAAACTGTAAATAATATCTGATTCTTGACCATCAACTAATGAAGTACTTGTTAAATCGAAATGAATATGTAAAACATCAGTATCCTCTGTTAGATTTGGCGCTCTCACCCCTATATTCTGCTCATCTTTTAGAATCGTCTTGTCAAAGCCAATTAGATCATTAAAATCAGATTTAGTTAAATCAAGCTGATAGTCCGTATCCAAAGTTATGATAACTCGGAAAGTTGGATCATCAAATGTCAGGGTAATAGGATAGTCTTCATTTCCATCCCCATCCACTATTTTTGTCACTGATTTGATATAATTATCTATATCTCTATATGTCCAAACGCCTTGAGTAAAATCAATATCAGTCCAAGTATTACCATTATCTTTACTATATGATATTATCTGATTATTGTATCCAGCATTGACATTTGTCCATGAAAAAAACATTGAGATAATTCTGTTAAAACCAATATAGTAGCTCGCACCTGAATCTAGAATTATTGTTGGGTTAAACCTTGTAGTAAAATCACCTGGTCGATTTCCTGGCTCTTTTCTTACAGCAAACTACTCAAAGTTATTTCTCTCTCCATTTATACCTTATCGAAAATATTTTTAAATTAGTTTTCCATATTGGCTTTTATTCGTATGTCCTGCATTGTGGAGCGCATCAATTATACTTACACCCATATTTCTCATATCTATGCTTGTATTACCTGCTTTCATTTCTGCAATAATTAGAGTCAACTTATCTAGCATCTCTTTTGGATTATGGAAGAAATAGGCTCCTCCTCCCCGCTGGGCACCATAACCCTTATATGTTTTGCTCTTGAATTTATACGCTTTAATATAATCATTAAGCTCCCCGCGTAATTTGTCAGATCTCTTATGAGTGAGATCTCTCTGTTCTGCGCTTATTTCCCCTTTATTAATTTTTTTTGTTGCTGATGATTTAAGAGCAATTACTTGTCTTCTTCTTGTCTCTGCATCTTTAACAACTTTAGCCAGATAATTTCTGCTTTTTGTATTTGTCATATCTGGTTGAAATAATCTCGCATTTACATCATGGTAATTTGGTAAATCTAATTCATCTAAAATCTTATCAGCTTCTAAATCTCCCATAATTTCTTCATCATATTCCTCTTCCTCCTCAGGAGGGGCTTCAATAGAAAGGGGCTCTTCATATGCGGGAGGCAGTTCATATTCTGGAGGCGGTTCATATTCTGGTGGCCCTTCCTCAGGTATTTGCCAAAGATTTGGATCCATTTCATATTTTGGTGGTTTGGCTATTTGTTTTTCAACCTGCGGCGCTACATAATATTCTAGATTTAACAATCCTTCTACATCCATATCCTCATAGGGATCTACTTCAGGAGCATAATCAATGCCACCCCCTCTATTCGCTCTGGGTACCTGAATTCGCATTCTCTTCCGAGGTTTAGTCTGTTCAGCTATTTGATCAAGCTTATCTAACCTAAAAGTCTTTGCAATCCTTTGGTCGGTTGTTTTACTCTTTATCCTCTCTTCTGTTATTTCATCGAAGAGGCCTCTCTTCGCCATTCCTGTATTTGTCTTCCTCTCAGCTAATTCTTTCCATTTCTGTAGACTCATATATTAATTCTCTTTATATTTTTATAAATTATACAATATAATCTTATATTTAAGTATTCCACTAACTGAAAAAGAATATATACATATAATTTATATATGAAAATTCCAAACTATGACTCAGCATCAGGCTCCAAGAAAGAATATAAGAGGATAAAACCCTTTATGCCAAGTTGCAGTTTCAGAATGCTTATATGTGGTCCTAGTGGTTGTGGTAAAACAAATACCCTTATGCATATGCTCTACAATCTCTTATACTTTGATAAGATTTACCTGTTCTCAAAAAATCTAGAACAATCTAAGTATCAGAAATTAATGGAGAAATTCCAGCCTATCTCCAATGAGGTTGGTTATGATGTTATCGAAGGCAGTAATGACGAAATAATTCCTCTATCCGAACTAGATGGTGATAACCAAAAAATAGTCATATTTGATGACTTCTTATGTGAAAAAAATCAGAAGCCTCTCATTGAATACTTTATTGGCGGTCGTCATAAAGGTTGCAGTGTTATCTATCTCTCTCAATCTTATTATCTCACTCCAAAAGATATCCGCCTTAATTGTTCTCACTTCTGCATCTTTGACTCTCCCTCTGCAGGAGAAACAGCTAGAATGTGTAGAGAAGTTAATATGCCAAAAGCTAAATTCCTTAAGGCAACTTCCGGGCCTTACAGTTTCGCCTATGTTGATAAGATAAACAAGACAATAATGAAAAATTTTAATGAAAATATTAAATAAGAGTGTGAAATTAATAAAGTTAGAAAAAATATCTATATATACTATATATGAGTGATTACAAAGATTTTCTCCTAAATGCCCCACTCGAGAGCTCAGATTCTGAAGATAGTGACTATTACCCTTCTCAATCTGATTGGGAATCTTCTTCTCAATCTCAATCTCAATCTGATTGGGAATCTTCTTCTCAATCTCAATCTCAATCTGACTCCCAATATACTTATACTTCCGAATCTCTATCCCAAACCTTGGGCTCACAAGATACATCTGATAGTGATTGATCGGGATTTTAAAAATAAAACACATCTATTACTATATATATGGGATATAGTAATGGATCATTAGAACAAAGTGAAGAAAAAGGTGGAAAGGGAGAGAAGGGTGACCGAGGTCTTCCAGGCATTGGCTTTCGCCTTACAGATGATGGAAACTTTGATATTGATTAGAGGAGACTAACAGATGTAGGCGCACCCACTCACAAGGACGATGCAGCTACAAAAGAATATATTGATGATGCTGTTGACTCTCATATTGTAAATTATTATTTACAGCCAAGTTTCCGAGTTTATGAGGGATGAACAGAATTAAACCCAACTGATAGTGATGGGTTTAAAGATTTATACAAGAGAGTCTCTTCTGGAACAAATAATGACTTTGGCGGTCAGACATTCCTCCTTTTAAAGCTCATTGGTGATAATCTCAGCAGTGGTGTTTACACTTCCCTTTTCAGAATAAAATGCAAAGTGGGCAATAGTTTTTCCACCGATTATACACATATTTTTAATGTAAAGGGCAGTGGTGGGATAAAGACATTAAATTATTCCTCCAGACACTCAGGCGACCTTACAAGAGCTTTCATTAAGTTTCAATGTGATGGTAGTGGGGGTGAAATTGAGTTACAGATTGTAATTTTCAAGAAAAATCCACTTATAGAATTCCAATTCCTCACAAGGGTAATAAAAGGATCACATGGAACTGGTTTCGGTGATGAAGATGATAACCATGAGATTCTCTACTTCGAAAATATCAATATGAATGGAAATGTAATTGAAGGTTTAGCACATCCAAGGGATGACCGTGATGCAGTAAATAAAAAATATCTGAGGAGTGAGACTGATAAACTACTGCCTCTCTCTGGAGGGACAATGACTGGTAATCTCGATATGGGTGATAAGAGAATTGAAGATTGTGGTAGATTAATCATGAAAAGAGATGGTAAAAGTCCAATAGATTTAAATTTAAATAAATTAATTGGTGTTGGTAATCCAGTAAACGATAATGATGGGGTGAGAAAGTAGGTCTATGACAGGTGATCTCAGAATGGATACACACCATATTCTCGAAATAAAAAATGTAGATGATCACTTAGATACTGACTCTTTAGCCGTTAAGAGAAAAGATTTATATAGTGCTGTGAATAAAGAATATCTCAATGAAAATTTTATTAAGTTAAAGATTAATGCTGATGGAACTGAGGCTTTTGATCTAAGGGGGGAAAAATACAGAACTGTGAACCATATTCTGATAATTTATTCTCTGATAATGATCTTGTCTCTAAAGCATATGTTGGTAATAAAATTTCAAAAGATGATACATCAGGTTTGCTCAAATTAGATGGCTCAAGAGCGATGACTGGTAACTTAAATATGGGTAATAACACCATTACTGGAATTAGAAGTTCTTCTGTTGATAATGCCGCCCTAACAGTTGGAGGCGCTAAAGCGACTTATTTTCCATTATCAGGCGATCGCGGAATGGAAGGTAATCTAAATATGGCTGGTTTCGCTATTGATAATTTAAAAACTATTGTTGAGGATGATGGGGAGACACCAAATTATGATCAAATCAAACATCAAGCAGTTAATTTTGAATTTTTAAAATCGAATCGCGACTATCTCGTTAGATTAATAGCAAGGACAGAGTCAGACCTATTAAAAAGATGGTAGTGAGAAGATGGAAGGTAATTAAGACATGAATAGTAAGAGTATTATTGGGCTCAAAGATCCATTACCATATAATAACAATTATGCAGCAACAGTTAATTTCGTTAATAAGAGTATTAATGAAGGTACTTCTATCGTTTCAGGTATCATTGACAAAAAAATAGTAGAGTCAGAAGAGGGATCAATTGCGTCTATTATTAGAGAAAATATCTTTAAACAAGTAATAGATGATGACCTTTTCAAAGAGGATGATGATGATATTCATAAAATCGGACCCATAAATACAGACTTTCACCGTATAAATCGAAAAAATACCATTTTCAAATTGATTATTACTCAAGTCTAGGTTATTATAGCACAAGACTCTCTATTGATGTTGTATATTTACTAATCGGAAAATATACTCTAGTTTATGAAATGTATATTAGTGATGGACTCTCTGTTGATGAAATTAATGCATCTAGTGGTACTCTCTCAGTCAAGAAAATCAATAGCAAAATTAATGGTAGAGAGACTAGAAGCGTGATAAATTTTTATAAGGGGGTGATCAATCCTAGTTTTGATGATTTAGATATTGATATTAGACTTTAAGGTAAAACAGATCCTAAAACAGATATTTATGTGGTAGTCTATGGCGTTCTATGTTATCAGAATGATGTGCCCTTAAGTATTTGGGATCGTCTTTACTATATTGAAAATGATGAAATTGTTTTTACAAGACCTTTAAAAGATTATGCAATTGAACAATCAAAAATAAGATTTGAAATTTTAAGATCAAATTCAAGATCAGATTTAAATATAATTTTTTTTTGCTAATTCTTTTTATGCGGTAAGGAGAGGGGGGAGGTCATCAGTTATAATGATAAGAAAAAAGGTAGATATAAATTAATTTACAATGATAAAATTAAAATTAATCAAGGAGGAGGATATCGGATAGAAGTGGTAAAAAATACTAGAGGGACAATAACTCGTTTAATGGTAAGAGACATTAGAAAAACTGGAGTGTTTAATATAAATACAATATTTACAATAAGTAAAATGAACGAGGGAGAATCTTATTTTTTCGGAACTTTACCGTTAAATACTGGATTTGTTTTTGATAATTCAATATATGATGATTTAAAATTAGAAATAGAAAAATTAACATAATATAATATATGTCTTCAGCAAATAATTTAGCAAATGCAAACGTTGGTTATATATTAGAATTAGTAAGAGAAAATATCTTACAAAATGTAAATAATTTAATATTTGATTTAATTAATTTAGAATTTGATATAACAAAACTAAACTTCCATTTAGAAAGCAGAAAAGCTCACGATGACTCGGTAACTGTTCCAAAAATAAGTGAAGAAATTTCTTCTCTTCAGAAACTAGTAACTCAACTTGATTCAAAGTCACAAGATAATGTTAGTAAACTTGAAACAGTCTTAACTGAGTTAAACAGAATTAAAAACTTAGAAAATGAATAAAATATTTTTTATTTTATATATGGGTTTTATAAATGGAGAGATAAAATCATTAGAAAGTACTAGAGGCGAAAAGGGTGATAGAGATATTGGTTTCTCTTTGACAGCCGACCAGCATTACCATATTAAAAACAAAAGATTAACTAATGTATCCGCTCCAGTAGATAACAGTGACGCGACCACTAAAAAATTCGTCACGGATTTATTAACCCTTTAATGCGCACTGTTGACTTACAGATTTTACTCTGTCTAACGCCAGACGATTTTACTCGTCAAAGGGAGACCCCTTGCGCACTAAAGGGTTAAAAAACTATCTCCTTTAACCCTTTAATGCGCACTGTTGACTTACAGATTTTACTCTGTCTAACGCCAGACGATTTTACTCGTCAAAGGGAGACCCCTTGCGCACTAAAGGGTTAAAAGCAAAAGCTGGTTCAGCATATGTCAACAATGAATTAGCTAAAAAAGCTAGTCAATCTGTTCTCCTTAATGCTTTAGCAGCATTAGCAGTATTAGAGAATAAAGTCAACATGTTAGAACATATGGTTCGTGAGCTTCAGAGCGGCGGTAGTAGGTTTAATCGGTTTCGCGTGGGCGACAATGAGTCACCTTTCTAAAATAGGGAAATCCCCTGCAGACATGAGTCATCGTTTATTTTGTAACGTAGTTACGCAGCTTATTATTTTCCGCATACCTAAAGTCCTTAGAAACGCTCAATGTTGTGATAAAATAAAATTGAAAATTTTTTCAGTCGCGTCGTTTTTCTGGGGCGCTCATGCTCATGCATTGTTCATAATCAATTCAGCAGCTCTTCGCATTTATAAATAATTTTCCCCTAATTATTTATAAATATGACTAGAACAATTTGCGATTTCAATCATATTTCATCAAAGTTGAATAGAGTTCAAATAGATGAATTGGTGGTTATTATAAAACAATTCATCGAAAATGGTTTTTATATAGGAAAGCTCATAGGCATTACAGAAATATTAAATATGCAGCAAGATTGTTTTCAGGAGCCATTGCATCAGCTATTGTCTCAGGTTCTATTTTGACTATTATTTCTCTTGGCGGTTCTCTGCTAATTGAATCTTTGCTTGACTATAAGAACATTAATGAAAACATGAATAACCGCAAGTATGCTTTCCAAAGCTATGCCCATATACTTATTAGAATTAAGAGTGCTTTGAGAAGGGGCAGCTTTAATAATGCAGATCTTATTAATGATATTGCTAATTTAGATAACTTCTTTGTTGATATTTGCCCTCATGTTGGAAAGTATGAGCGAGACTATTATAAAAAGTATAGCGACTAAAAAAATTGAGTATCTATTTTATATTGTATGACAAAAGTTTTAAAGAAAAAGCCAAAGAGACTCTCAAGTGATAAAACACAAATTTGTTATTTAAAATTACGTAGAATTATTATCGAATTGGGGGATTTGATTAAAGAATTAGATAAAATATATAATGGAGAAGAAGAGAGTTGTGAAGAATAAAAATGAGTATCTATTTTATATTATATGGATTGTGAAGCAGAAGAGGGAAGAACAAAAGTTTATTATTTATTTTCAAAACAGAAAATATCCTTTAATTAAACCAAAACCTAAATCAAAAATTATAAATGGTGTTAAACATACTATAATAAAAGAAGGTTTTAAATATGCAAAATCTGGCCAGTATGTATATATTGATCCTTTAACTAATAAAGATATTATAATTAATATTGGTGATGGTTATAAATACACAAAAATTAGTAATGGTTATAGATATACAAAGATGATTTATATGTTCAAGCTATTACAGAAGAAGCCATTGAAAAAGAAAGAAAAAAAGCTAGAAGTATTGAAGTTTTTATGTGGAAGAAAAGACATGGTTATTTCCCCACATTTTGCTGAGAGCTAGCCTCTGTTTAGCAAAATGACTCCACCCACCCCTTTCTTTACGCTATTAGCAAAGACTTACCCACATTTTTAGTCCTGGGCCCGTTACCTTAGTTAGTTAACTACTTAATCTTACACGTGTTGCCATATTCTTGCAATCATTGTATGTGCCTTTCGATAGGTCTGAAAAACTGACTTTGCCCTGAGTTCATTAGACTCACAGTTTTCCCTGGCACATTTACAGTGATTTGCACAGGTATCACAGCAATCATGAGAGTTAATGGCAAGATGCGAAGAGTTCCCTGTGCAACCAAAGTGATCCATTAACCACTTTCTACGGTACTGTTCAAGCCGAACATACTGTTTCATGTCACTATCACAATGAGAGCTTAAAAGACCATTGTATAAAAGTACACATGTGCTTGGTAGGCCATCGCGTCCTGCTCTACCGCATTCTTGAACATACAGTTCCACTGATTTGGAAATGCCAAAATGAATAGCCCTTCTCACTCCTTTACAGATGACAAAAGCAACAGTACATATTAAGATACATAGATCCCCATCATCTGCTGCCATAGACGTCAAAATGTACTCCTTAGCTGAAACCGGGGTGCCAGCATGGTACATTTCAACAATCCGATTTTTTGGTGAAATGTTTGTGGGGTACATGTCAATCCAAGATATACCTCAAAGACCCGATAGAGAACAAAACACTGTTTGCGTGTCTGGCAGTAAATCGAAGTTCTAGGGTTTTCACGTTCAGTTTTTTCACTTCACAAATAAGTGAAGAAAATGGTGCTTCAATATCTTCATTGTTATCAAGTTAAGAAGAGGTGTAAAATAAGTTTGGTCTGTCTGGACTCTGTTCAATCATTTCTAAATCGTTCTCTGACAAGTGCAGTGTTTCCAAGATCTCCTGCTTTGTTGTTTTTGTTGCTGTTGCCGTGAGGACAACCATCTGACTCTCTCTGGGAATGAGGGACCTCAATTCCCCCAAACAACCGTGCCACTTAGGGAAGGGAATTTTCTTGACCTTAGATAATCCCCTGTTCCAAAAAAAACAAAACGAGAATTCTATAAATAATGTCTTACACCTTTTTTTGTGTAAGAATATTGTTTTTCAGGCTGTCCGTTATTGTCTTTTGGAGATTTTAAGTTGAAAATATTATTGTAAATGTCGTTAGATTATAGTAATTTTGTATATAGCATTTACAAATTTTGGACACCTAAGATTATATTCTTTTCAAAATCTCACCCTTAGGTTTATTCTAAAAATATTATTAAAATTTCGGAAATTTCAGCCTCTACATTCACATAAAATATCTTATATGAAAAAAGTGTTAACTATTTTTTATTAAGCTTATATGTGACGGGGATTGAACATCCTTTGAGTATAATCAAACAAAATAATCACAGAAATCTGCGAATTTCAACCCTCCAAATCCATTGAATCGATTTACAACCTGCAGTGATACATTAAACGGAATATTGAAAGAAATTTGAATAACAATATTGCAGTTCTGCATGAGAGGACCCAACCTAAGCCTAAGAACATCCATTGCAAATTATAAGTCAAGGTTAAATGTAAAGTGTCCGGTAATAGACATAATACTTTAATTTTAAAACCATCAAAGCATCAATCAGGGAAGTATGATTTGAATGGCCTACGTGAATAACAGCAGCCTCAAAAGCTGCAAAGGAAAACACCTACCACTGCGTTATGCAATGAACCTCGTCGATTGCTACTCCTATAGGTTTCACGGTAAAACTTTCACATTTGAAGATGCCCCTCCACACAGTTGTTGACAACAAACACTCCGGCGAATCAAACACTACATTGTAATCACCATTTAAAACCTGCTGAATAATATCAGCGTCTTCGTCATTTGTGATTGCAACAGCTGGAATTCCCAAACTCGTCAAAAACCGAACTTGGTCCTTCATTAGCGATCGCAACGGCGAGATAACAACAATGATGCTGGAATCCCGAGGCTTCTTATGAACAATGGTTGCGACAATCGTAAGGCATTGAAATATTAATGATTTTCCAAAGCCAGTTGGTAGATTTACAAAACCGTTTTTCCCTTGGAAGAAAGATCTGATTGCTTTCCTTTGTTCAGGGAGAAGATCCGGTATTCCAATTCTCCTGGACACGAGCCATTTTGCACTAGCGGATCGCTTTCGGTTAAAGTTAATATAGTTTAGCGGGAGATTTCCCTTACCCAATAGGAGCCGTTTATATCCAATTAAACAATAGCTTTACCAAGAGACCAATAACAGACGACTACACAGATCCCAGTACTAGTAGTTCGTTGGGGGTCTCAGACAAGGACTTGTGCACTAATTCGCAGACGGTTATTTACGGGTAATTCTCCGTCTGCAACGCTGGCTATCTGAGAGGCTATTCAATGAAAAATGTAAAAAAGAAAAAAAGCACTATTGTTGGCATGAAAGCGGACCTTGTCAAAAAATTCCTCCGAATGCGATAAGTTAAACGAAGTTGCGGAGAAAAGGAAAAAAAACATAATAGCGTGCTTTTCTTCCCTAAGCTGTGCTTTGGTTTACGATGGCAAATATCTCTTTCAACTGTATTTCCCACCCTACTACTATTACTAAATTTTGTAGCCTGCTAAAATAAAAATAAGCTTTCTTTATGATGACCGTTCATTTTTTTACGAGGTACGAGGTAGGGGGAATTGGTGGGATTTTCTGAACAGTCATTAAAAAGTTGCATGATCCCCTCAGTCATTGATTTTCTTTTTCCATGATCCCCCCCCCCCCCCAATAAAGGTAAATTTTTTCGCTGACCTCCTCCCCTCTCCCCCCAAACCAAAAAAATTGTCAATTAAACCAGCTATACATACTGTACAGTAATACAGCATGTTTTTGGCATTAAGAAGGCATTACAATTCATACTACCGTTGCATGTGTCACTTTCTACTGTGTAGTGTAACGTCAGCAAAAAGGAAATGTGCCAGCTCGCTCTGAATTCGTTGATAAAATAAAAGAAAGAAAAAATAGATTTCTGATCTTCTGGTTATGGCTCTTCCCTTGTGAAACTGCCTGGCCTCTCAACTTCTTCTTCGTCATCGATGAAAGCAAAAATGACATCACTCGATCCGTCTCTATCACCAGAGTCAATGTAATCATTTTCATTCTCCTCAACACTGCTACTACCACTTCCACCGTTGTCGTCTTCATCGCTATCGTCGTTATCACTGTCTATCAAAGATTCAATTTCAGCTTTGTCGCAGTTTCTCTCAATCTTGTTTGTAGCAGATCATTTCCATCAGGATTTACTTGGAGAAGCCAGTGTCTGGTACTCACTTTTAACCTTGTCATTTTTGGTCCTTTTTGGATGCTTGTCTAGTCTATGGTGTTTGTACGTGGTATTTGTTTATCTCTTTGTTGGATCTTCGCACAAATCTTTCCAAGCATAATCCTCATAATTTTTCTCCGTCGCCTTCTGGCTTTCCTTTCCCGTCTCCTCTGTCCTCTTCCTTTTGAAACCTACCACATCGAGAACATCGAGATGCGTAAGGTATAAAACGAAAAACTTTTGCTAAACAATAAACACTGAAGATTTATCGTGCTTTGATGTGCCATCTATTGCACAGCTTTTGCAATCAAACCACTTCAGCAATGCGGCAGGAAAAAGAATAATCACAAACTCAAGCCAGGAGATAGGGACCAACCTCCGGAGCAGACGGTGTCTGCGAGTCTTTCGCTCCAAATGGCTTTATAACTCCTCTACGTACCAAAAGCGCTAATTATGGCAGATCGAACGCGGAACGAAGTTCCAGAGACAGGTCGAAAGAGGGCCAGGAGAAAAGAAACCGAAGATAACGAAGTCAACGAAACCTACGGTGGTTGTCGCAATATGGCCGACACTATAATTGAGATGAACCGTAAACTTGACCTTGTTCTTGCGCGGATGGAAGAAATCGACGCAATTAAGGAAAACAAAAACAGTTGGAAAAAGTAAACGCTGATTTAGAAAAAAAAAGCCCCGAGTTTGCTCACGAGTCTATCAAATTCTGGTCGCACAAGTCGATACTCAGGCAAGACGATCTCTGAGCTGGAGAAAGGTGGGAACAACTTGACAAAAAGTGCCAGGTTCGAGAAGGAACGCGCAATTAAATTAGAAAGCCACAGTCGGAGAAATAACTTGATATTTTATGGTATTCCTGAGGAAGTGAATGAAACTAGCGCTAAGACCGAATCGCTGCTTTATTCCTTCCTGGAAGACGAATTGAAGTTGAAAGAAGACGACATAGATGAAATTTCAATAGAACGTGCACATCGACGAAAAGCAGATGGAGAGAAGCCGCGCCCGATCATAGCTAAGTTTAGTTTCTACAAGAATAAAGAACTCATACTATCTAACGTTCATTCTATCGCTGGAACAGTCTTCGGAATTTCACAAGATTAATCCCCCGAGAGATTGTAGAAATACGAAAAGGCCTAGTGAGAGTTTTTAAAGATGCAAAGAAAGAGGGGCGCGACGCCAAATTGGTCTATGACAAACTATACATCAACGGTCAGAGATACATACCATGATCACGAACAGACAGATTGAATAATGACAAGAATGATCTTGTGACAAGAGGCTCGACATCTCTTCACTGAAAGATGTGCTTTGCATTGGCTTGCCATGGAGACCTCAAACTGAATATATTTTTTAGGCTTAATGTAATCGGTGTTGTTATAGATGTATTTTTGTTTAGTCAAGGTTTTATTTATCTTTTGCTTCTATTTTGGTGCACAGTGTATCGAGTGGGAAAATCTATTATGTATGAAACCCAACTGATTTATTTAAGTTCCAGTAGAGCTTTCAATGTCTAACATAACAATTTCATCTCTTGACGTGCGAGGCTTGGGCAACAACGAAAAAGAAAGAAAAGTTTTCTATTTACATGCTGCAAGAGGTCCATTGTACTGAAAGCTCCTTTGAGACCTGGGCCGCTGAATGGGGCTATACGGCTTTTTTTTAGCGGCATTGCAGGTGACAAAGCAGGTGTCGCTATCCTGTTCAATAACGACTTTGCCTTCAAGGTTTTAAGGCAAATATGTGGTAAGGAAGGAAGGTACATTATTATTGATTTAGAGGTCGGTGAGCTAATGTCAACGATCTTTAATATTTATGCTTCTAACAAAGACGACCCCATTTTCTTCCAAAATATACGTGAACGAATGACAATGTTTAGGTGTGAGGAAATTATCCTTGGGGGAGATTTTAATCTTGTTATGGATGTTAAGAAGAACAAAAAGGGCGGTAAATCAACGACGCACCGAAACGCCCTGAAAATGATTCAAAATATTCGGGAAAATCTTGATCTGACTGATATATGGCGGGACTTAAACCCAGGCGGGAGAAGATACACATGAAGACAAAACAAGCCTGAAATACATTGTCGGTTAGACTTTTTCCTTGTAAGTGTAAGTCTTGCTGGAATAATTTTAAAAGCTGATATCCTTCCCGGCTACAAAACTGACCATTCTTTATGCAACATCGTTATTAATTACCAAACCCATCCCAGAGTACCAGGTCTTTGGAAATTAAACTCGTCACTCTTGGGGGAAATGGATTATGTAAACAAAATTAAATCTACAATTCTTGAAACGGTCAACCAGTACGAAAGTGAGGAAACAGTAGACGAAGTGTTTTTATGGGAAATGATTTAGCTTCAAATTAGAGATACTTCAATTAAATACTCAAAGGAATATAAAGAATATGAAGACTAAGGAAGCCGATATTGAAAATGATATTTCCGCTCTTGAAAAGCAACTTGAGAGCTTTATAAACAACGACAAAAAAGCTCTTGTCGAACAATTGAGGCTGAAGAAAAGGGAATAATAAATATTTCCTGAACCTTGAAAATCGCCACTGAAAAAAAAAGACAATCATGCAGATCAAGGCTAAAGATGAAGCAAATCTTACAAATGATTCGGATATTTTAAGAGAAGGTAATTCTTTTTATAGTGATCTCTACACAACCAAGAGTATCAAAATAACGGAAGATTGGGAAAAAATTTTGGGGCTATGAACACCCACACAAACTCAACGAAATTGATAAGGACAAATGCGAGGGCCTCTTATCTGAAAGAGAATGTTTCGAAGCTGTTAAGTCAATGGAATCCGGTAAATCACTTGGTACAGACGGTCTTCCTGCTAAATTCTATAAAGTTATCTGGAAAGATGCATCTACTTTTCTTATAAGTTCCCTTAATAGAAGCTATCAAAAAGGAAATCTAGCTATAACTCAGAGGAGAGGTATCATTTCTTTGATCCCAAAAAAAGACAAAGCATTAAACGAATTGAAGAATTGGAGGCCTATAACCTTACTTAAGGTTACTATGCACCTTCAGACCGACCATTTTGTTGAAATTTTGATTTTTAGGTTAATGTATAGGTCTACGCATGAACTTTCATCTAAAACTAGGAATACCTGCCGGTAGAGTGCCAGCGAGAAAACACTGGCACAGTTGTGCGCCGAGATAAAATTAATAAATAACCAGAGTACAGACCATTTTTTAAAATGAAACATTGTTTAATAAAGCAGTGCAAAACTCGCATATTTTTTTGGTTTTTCTTTGTTTTTTAAACTGTTATTTTGATATCCACGTGAAAAATCGAAATTAGTCACACCACTAACAACATACACAATACAAGAAGCATTTATAAATTTTCGTGAGCTGT
>JAEMPF020013317.1:56306-59853 GCA_022496165.2 Catalaphyllia jardinei
ATTGGTTTTGTTTTTTGTTTCTTAAATGGCACGCTGACCGATCTTGTCGAGGCAATTGATGGTTTTGGCAAGCTAGCCGTGACGGTGGCCCTACCACTCGCCGTTTTCGAGCTGATCTCGCCACTGGGCGATTTTTCGGCCTCCTAGTTGTTAGATTTGTGACACTCTTGCTCCCAAAACACTAAATCAAGGTAAACGCAAGAAGACAGCGCTCAAGCTCACGAGTGAATATTAATACTTCCACTCACCTTTTCCTGTCAGATCCCCGGGTCGGATCACTCGAAAACAATTACCGATGACGTCACTCTTACATTACCTTACCTTACCTTACGTACATTTCCATTCGAGATTTCATCTCCCTGTACCAAAATCAACTCGCGCACATACGCACACGGCTTTATAATGCTGCCGCCTCGCCAGCCTCGCGTCTTCGCTCGGCTGGCTCGTTGGCAATTATCGGAGGCGCCACGCACCTCTCGTAAGGTCTAACAGGATTGGCCGAGAAAACAATAGAATAAACAAGAGAAACAATGGCCCTAGTCCTGAAAACAATAGAGGTGGATGATTCCGGGAGCAAATAAAATCAGAGGTTCCGAAGAGGTGCATGACTACTGAATTATCGGTTTTACGTTTTCGCCGGAAGTAGAAGTTTACGCCTTGATTGACACTCCCATGACGTTATGCAATCAACCGAGACGACTTTCGCGGGATTATACAGATGTGAAGAATCGGCTACTCAGTTGATCAGCCAGCGATTATCTTCCTTAGTGCAATTCTTTTGGCTATGAATATACCTAAACCATGGAAATGTCCGTGGACCAGTTCGAAGAAGCGAAAGAAGCGAACCAAAAATAAAAATACAGCAATGAGCGAACAAGCGAAAGTTGGCGAAAAGTTGAAGCTACGGCTATCTGGGATCAACAACGCGAAAGATCAAGTCGAGAGTTGACAAAGGCGCTGTAATGATAGTACGTGTTATTTCTGGCTGGCTTGCCGCTTCTTATCCAATCCAACATGCTTTTCTCCAACATATCAGCTGACGAGTTTCTGTCGAATTTATCATAAATAAACAAAATAGTTCTTGCCATTTCGCATGAAGGAATGGCTCGATTGCTGTATGGATGTTTGCTCTTCATACAAATACGGCAGTGATATTGGGCTTGAAAGGCTTTCTTATCAATCAAAAATTATTTCTATCAACATCAGAATATCACCATTATCTACAGTTTAAACCAGACGCGCTACATCGCTTGCACGGGAGACACCGCTTAAGGTGCATAGTAACCTTAACTGTGATTACAAAATTGCATCAAAAGCGATCGCTTCTCTTCTAAAGCTTGTGTTGTCGGATCTAATAGATCACGATCAGACCGGTTTTCTAAAAGGCCGTTCTATTACTGAAAATATTTGTTTGATCAACAATGTTATTTCCTATACTCACGTGAAAGATATTCCTGGATTGCTCCTTTTTATAGACTTCGAAACAGCATTCGATACTATTGCATGGACCTTCGTGCGGAAAGCGCTAGAGCATTTTGGCTTTGGTTCTTAATTAATTGGATTAATTTATTTTATTCTGATATCGAAAGTTACATAATAAATAATGGATGGTCGGGGGGTTTCTTTGGTTTAGGTAGAGGAGTAAGGCAGGGCTGCCCGCTCCCCCCTTACCTATTTAGTCTCTGTGCTGAGGTGTTAGCAACAGCTATTCGTGGACATAACGAGATAAAAGGAATCTCCGTGGGAAGCGTCGAGTGTAAATTAAGTCAGTATGCGGACGACACTACGATGATATTAGATGACTCGCAAGCGTCGCTTGAGAGGTCTTTAGCTTTGCTAGACAGTTTCGCTCGACTGTCTGGCCTGCACTTCGGTCGACTGTCTGGTCTGTCTGGCCTGTGAAAAAACTGAAGTTCTCTGGATAGGATCAAAGAAAGGGTCAAATTAAATTATTTGCCCAGAAAAGAACTTGAAATGGGCGGATGGTAAAGTCAAGGCTTTAGGTGTTTGGTTTTGCGCAGACCAAAATGAAGGAATGAAAAGGAATTATAAAGACAAGGTTCACTTAGTTGAAGGTATTCTTAATAATTGGCAAAACAAGAGACTAACGCTTCCTGGAAAGATTACAATTCTAAAAACTTTAGCTGCATCCCAACAGGTCTATATCATGTCCTCAATACGTACATGTTTTAAATCTTTAAAAGAAATAAATGATTTGCTTTTCAAATTCCTCTGGGATAGAAAAAGGGACAAAATCAAACGGTTGGAAATGATTGCTGACTATGGTGATGCAGGCCAAAAAATGTTGGACATCGCGGCTTTCAATAAGTTTTTAAAGATCGCGTGGATAGTAAAGTACATTTCCGATTGAATTTTTATCTTTCAAAATGGGGAGGAACATTAATTTTTCTTGGAAACCTGGGGAAAAAGACGCCAACAAATACGATATTAAGGACGACTGCCTTCGAGAACTCATCGATTTTTATGTGGACTTTAATTTCAGAGGCTCTTTCCTCTCCAAACACGACTTTTATAGCAGTATGATATGGAATAACTCTTTGGTCAGAATTGGTAATAAGCCTTTTTTCTATAAGCAATGGGCCAAAGCTGGTGCACACAATATCAAAGACCTTGTTAACGATGATTTTACGATCATAACTTGTACATAGTTTAGAGAGAAATATTGCTCATCTGCCTCTTTCCTTGAATTTTATGGAGTGACCTCGGCCATGAGAAGCGCTATGAAGTCTATGAAATTGAAGACGCAAGAAAAATGGGTAAAGGACTGTGGCCTTGAAGTGGTGGACGATTTGAGGTGGAGGACAACTTATTTACTACCAAGGTTGTGTACAATTAGCACTAAGATAAGGAACTTCCAGTTCAAATTTCTCCAAAGACGTATTGCCACGAATACCCTTCTATCTAAAGTTGGAATTTCAGACACTGCTCTTTGCTATCTGTGCAAAACAGACAAGGAGACATTAATCCATCTCTTCTGGGAATGCTCGGTAATAAAAACCTCTTGGGAAAGAGTTCAATGTTTTTTCGTCTCAATTCATTTGATACGAGCCTCGCACGTTTTGGATACATATGAATGTTTAGGTTTTAAAAGACAGAAAGACGATATTTTAGTAAGCCACTGTTTGCTCCTCGCAAGGTATTATATTTATTGCTGTAAATTTAAGAACATCTCTTCATCTATCAGAGATTAGTAGAATTCTACAAGTATACTAATGCAAATGCTGCGATTTGATTGGCTGAGCTACTCGTATACTATCAGCCATTATATGATGTAACAGAGAATTAACTCTGAAGTGTAAATTTTAGTGCTAATTTAACCCATGAATAACCCACTGAGCGTTAGCCCTAGTAAAGGGATTCAGGGAACCACACGAGGTAAAGAAAAAATCTTTTGACCTCGGTGGGAATCGAACCCACGACCTCCGGAATAGATCTACCGTTACTCTGCCGACTGAGCTACGAGGTCGGACAGAGAAAGTCGGGGTCGATTTAGATGTTGAATCGCGGCGAAGAGAAAGTAAGGGTA
>JAEMPF020017127.1:4664-12164 GCA_022496165.2 Catalaphyllia jardinei
ATGAAAGTAATTTGTCCCATAGTAGCAATTGAGTGATAACGGTCATTTATGCAAGTGCGGCTGTAACAGTACTTGAAGACAGACCTGAAGAGAGGACTGCTCAGAGCCTGAAATCTTTTTCAGGTCTCTCTTCAAGTAGTGTTACGGCCGCACTTGCATTAATGACCGTTATAACTTTGACGATGTTTCATAATTCCCTTCTATTAACTATACCTTAGCAGGAGCCCATCACCAGGAGCCTGAAATTACCCCATATTCCTGTCACGGCGTTTTCACAGACTGATCTATTTTTAGTTTGAATTTATCTCGAGTTCAGATCCCCACAGGAACATCAGTAGCCAATTGCAATCACAAGCACCGACTAATGTTGACATGTCGACATGTTCACGTAAGGCTGCATTGTTTTCTCGTGCTCATGTAGACTGGAACTGGCCTATTTCGCGGTAAAAGTGTCTAAAACTAGACTTATCTGTAAAGATGCTGTTATATTGGCTTATCATGGGAGTTTCAGGCTCCTACTAATGGGCTCCTGACTTTAGGTATTTGGTAGTTACGTTGAAGGCCTTTCTCTGGAAATCTTCTCTGATAGGCAAGTTTTTCTTTTCCTACCCAATTTACCCCTCCCATTTGTGGAGCACTATTGTTGGTACATTATATTATGCCTAGTGTCAGGTAAAGGGTGTTCTCCCTCCTCTTGGAATCTATCTTAATATAAACCGTTACTTAATTAACTGAGTAGCCGAATTATGGCAAACATTTTTGTCAGTTTTGTTCCCTTCCCAGTAAACCGAGCTTAGCCTTGGTAATGCACATTGTTAAACACAATCCTTGAAAACGGACCAGGGGGCATAAATGCCATCTGTCGACGTTTCTGACGAAGACGGACAAGATATGGTTGACATGGTTAAGTCATATATCCGTATAATCGGAGCAACGAACTGTTTCCCAAAAGTTTCTCAGTAAGATCATCAATTCCGGCAATTGTTACCTTTCAAAACGCTTGATAATAAATTCAAAATTGAATTAGCGCCGATCCTTTGTCAACCTCTTCTCCAATGTCCTATGTCCCAGGCTTCATACTTATAGTGCCACGATAGAAAGAGATCAACAATTCCGGGATTTCATAGTTTTCTAGACTGAGAAACAACATTGGAAGTATTTGATAAGTCAGTTTTATTTATTACCATTTTTTATCTTTTATTGTTCTTGTTTTCTGTACCGCGGTATTCTCTATCGGGGATGCAACCTTTAAGCATACACTCTTTAATTTTCCTTATTTTTATTACACAATTGACACTGATTGTGATTATGGTTGGTAGGTTCTTGCAAAACAACCAGTTAAAAAACTTATCTGAGGCTATATTTCACAAGAATACCGACCTTCGGTGGCTGTAAGTAGAACTTATCATTTAACGACTCTACATTAGTTTATCCATAATTCCCAATTAACCAAGCAGAGGCCAGTCTACCGTCCCAATGTTCAGAGATATCAGGTCACTGACCAGATTTGGCTTCGACATCATGCTCATCTGGCCAAAGTTGTGTATCGTTAAGACCTAATGACAGCTTTTCGGTACGTTTTGAAGGCAGTGCCTGGCTCGTTCCATCTCGAGCCATAACCATGACTAACTCAATTGGTATGCGCCGCGCATAGTTCAAGAACGTAAGTGGAAGAAAAAAATAGCATTGGAACCAGTCCACCTGTGTATCGATAAACAGCTGAACTATTAAATGACCACAGCACAAGCAAGGGCGGGAAGTTCATTAAGGTTACTTCGCGGAAGTCTTTCGAGGTCTTCGAAAAAAATAATCGTACGCGCGCTAGTTTTAGTAAAACCCTGACAAACTATACATCAGAAGAAAGCTTAATAAATGGAGTTTACGACAAATATATATTTTGCGCGATTTTTCTTTTTGTGCGTACGAATTTTTTTCCCGAAGGACAGCCGCGAAGGTGGGAAGTAACCTTAATCAATGCATTTGAGGATAAACTCTTATTCTTTTGCACAGACCACTAGATAGAGGCGACCAGTATCAGCGGTGTTTTCTTCCATTTAAGTTATTGGTCTTGATAATACAAACGCCACTTTCGTCTTCGCAGCAGTCTCCCATCGTGTTCCCAAGGTCAACTATATTTTTTTTAACCTGTCGCATTCAACCTAATGAATCTTAGCCCTTTTGTTCTCCCCAGTTCTATAATATGTTTAACGTGAAGAGAAAAAACGTAAATATATCAAGTAGAAACAAGAGAGAATCCAAAATGCCTTCTGTGTGTATATAACCATCACAAGTTCCATAAACGAACTGCAGTTCAGGGTCGCTCACGCCGTTATGTTGCAAAAAGTCATTTTCGGCCGCTAAAACTGCGCCTTTTAGGGACTGCTGATTATTTATTCGCCTAAGGGGAGGGTGGGGGTGGGAAGAGGGGCATATTCGGCTAAAAACAGTAAAATTTAGTTAAAAACCCCATTTAAATTTCATTTTATTGAAGAATCCCTTTTATAGCTATTGATAAATTTCGTGATTCCCCTTCAATGTCTTCGGACACATATTTATCTTTTGATGAGATTTAGTGCTGGTAACTGTCATCTCAGAAAACAAATATTTTTTTTAGCTATGACGCTGAGTTACAGATTAATAAAGCCACCATTGTGCAGTTTCTTGATCGGTGTGTTCCCGATATCTGGTCAAGGTTCTTAGCAGAAGTTTTCATATGCATAAATTAAAGCATAAAAAACAGCATAAATTAAAGGGAGACACGATTTGTACAAAAGGGCAAGCCAACCTAAGGGGACCCGGGCGTATGCTCCCCCGGAAAATTTTGAAATTGTACATTGTCAAACATGCCAATTCATGCATTTTGGTAAGTAGCGTTACGGCAAATGTGTTGTTTATGACTATTAAATTAAATGTAGCAAGTCTTGCTATTTCACCTCTTTGAATACTATTTATTTTAACGTCCCAGTCTCTAAGTCTTAATGTATTGCTATATTTGCACAAATTTTAATGACCGAAACATGTGGCTACATTTAATCTTAAAGCGGGTAGAATTCCGCCGTTCTACTGAGAATCCTATGACTGATTTCAGTTGACATTTTAACAGCCAACCATTCATAACTGCAAAGTTAATTGTTAGCTTGACGTCATCTGTGATCTATTACTGAACAGACGTACGGCAACATGGAGTCTATTTGTTAAATAATATGTTCTATGGAAAACTTGTGAATGCACTGATTTGTATCACGTAAAACACAAGGAATACGTACCTTAACCAATTTGAGCGTGTGAGAACTTCCTTCAGTTTCTCGATCAGTGATCTCATTGCACTTAATTTTTCATTAAAGCGTCTTTTCTGAGGCGATAGGCGACCTCTGTTTGAAAAGGGCTTTATCAGCAAGTTATTCAAAGGATTAGCACTGTCACCCACTAGCATTGGCTTCTACAGTCCCCCATTAACCATTCTTGTAGGTGCTGATAAAATTTATTCGTTTTCTGCAGGGTCAAAAATTCCCCTCAGTCGTAGCCGTGTTGCATCGTGAATACTACCAGGATAGCCCACTGTTACATGTTGAAAAAGCAGCCACGAGTTCACTGTCCCTTGCAGGTTGATGCTACAATACTGTTTCTGTT
The DNA here is from genome assembly GCA_022496165.2 of Catalaphyllia jardinei. NCBI lineage: Eukaryota > Metazoa > Cnidaria > Anthozoa > Scleractinia > Caryophylliidae > Catalaphyllia > Catalaphyllia jardinei. The sequence goes on from JAEMPF020017127.1 coordinate 8,295, forward strand.
AAAGTAATCTCCCTTGTTCTCCGGTGGCGCATTGATTTCTATGTGGCAGCCGTCAATTACTCCTACACTTTGTGAAAACTTGTATTCTTCTTCAAAGGTGTCCATCGCTTCTTGCACTTCGTCTTCAGTTTAAGGGAATCGAATAAATAAGTCCTTTTTTCGACACAAAGCTTCCTTGAACTCTTGACATATCAATAAGCTGTAGATTTTCCCATGCTAAACTGCAGTCCACATGACCTATAACTGTTTCCAGTGGAAAGTATCCAAACACCAACAGCAACGCGCTTCTCTACAGACACATGCTTTCTCAATCTCGTTTCCGGCCTCTTGTCAGATCACCACAAAGAATTCGCAAGGCTCGTCAAACGTTTCATGTTCTATTCGAAAGTTTGGTTTCCAAAGAACATTCAGCCAGGTGATGCTAGCTTTACATCAAACCAGTATCTGCGGTCTTGGCCAGGCCCACGCTCTTCTTCTTATGTGCCGAAAATTACCTCGTCTTCGGTGAACGCTCAAAAGTAGGGCGGTCAGAAAAAGCAGGCTTTCACTCTTTTGGATAAAATCTTCCATCATTCTTTCACGAAGGAACACAAGATTTGTAAGGTTATTTGGCTGATCAACCTTTTTAAATTTAATAAACAGATCTAGACAACAGTCGCAATCACAGGTCTCTTTTTGAGCTCAACTTCCTCGCTAAAATGGATCGTGACTACCTCACCACTTTTATGATGTTAGTTACCTTATCTGTTATTTTTTGGTTAATGGTGACAGATTTGCACGGAAAGAATTTGTCTTCTAGATATGTCTGAACGCTTAAGCGGACTTAGGGTTACTTGGCTTGACTTAGGCTAAGACAGACATAGTGCCTACTGTGAACCTAACAAATAAGGGAAAGGTTAATCGACGTAAAGTCACTGCACGTAATGTAATTTTTGACCAGCGGGTTTATGAATTATCATTATGGGTTTCTGAGCAGTCATTATTCTTTGGTTGCGACTCATTAAAAACTCACTCGCTCGCTGCGCTCAATTGATTCATAACAAATTGAGAAAAAAAAAAAGCCTTCGGGCGCACTTTCATGAAAAATGATGTCTATTTTTGCGGAGTATTGGCGGATCAACCTGGTATCACTCGTATTACTCGTATGATTAAAGACCAAATTGGACTCCACCCAGTCCTATAACCATTACTTATCATTTGCCGTTTTGGATTGGGTAGCTCTAAATTACTTCTGTCTATTTATCTGCGTGTTCGTCTTTGCTAGGACTTCTGGGCACTTTCGAATGAACGGTTTTTCGCTCTTTTTGGCTCGATCGTTTTTGTTAAATTATTTTCTTGTTTAATCCATTTTCATTTTCGCAAAAAAAGTAGATGCGGGAAGTGGCTAAAACCCCTTCAACCGCTCCCTCTGCGCGGTCTTCGTGGGGTGTAACGAATCCAAGAACGTTAATAGAGAAGGATCATAGCAGTAAAAGTAAGCATATACAGTTCTATCGAAGTAGGCAGAAAAACAAATAATTAATTTGAACATCAAAGAGTAGTTGGGAAAAAAAAACTCCAGAAAACTTGTAACAAATTCTTGCAGGAGCCCATTCCCGGAGCCTTCATCTCCCATACAAGCCCTCAGAATCAATCCTTTCTGATGAAAAGTTATGTACTGAAATAAATTTCGTGGAAAACTTGTCACGCCCTAATGCGTAAAAACAATCAACCAATCAGAGCGCAGCTCAGTCATGCTCATACTTTTTTGTGTTCTGGCGGAAAGCGTGCGGGGAAATTTATCGGAGTCAAAAACAATGTATTTTGGCGGGAAACCCAGTTCTAAAAATAATCTTTTCTGGAAAAGGTTGATTAAAGGGTACAGCACATGTTGAGGCTCCGGGTAATGGGCTCCTAATTCTTTACAAAAGTTCACAAAAAGACAAATTGGTCAGTAATGACATAAATTTAAACCTTAAATTGAGATATATTATCAAAGGTGATATATAATTTAATGCAACCTGCCCCGTAGTTAGATTCCCGGATGGAGTCACGTCTGCGATTTGAATAGGTGTAGATTTAAGTATTTAGGCATCAGGTTGCAGGGCTTTTTCGGGAAGTTTCGCTGAAGGCCAAGTTTTCTTTTACCAACCAATTTACCTCTCCCATTTTTGGAGCACTATCGGTCGTACATTATATCTTGCCTAGTCTCAGGTAAGGGCATCGTCGGAGACCCAGGGGCAGATAGTTGGCTCATGGTTAAGTCAAAGCGGCCAAGCTTACAAGAACGAAAGAGGAGCCCTTGGGATTCTTCTCTTAATCGACCAGTTCCGAAAATAATTAAAATCCTTGTCTGTGATTGGGCACAAAAATATTTTTGTGCCTAATAAGAGTCCAGCCCTTTTCGTGTTACTTTCGTGACTTCTTATTCGAAGGTGTCCACCGACAAACTGTTAGTTCGCCTGTTCCCCATTCATTTATTTGTCCGCCTCGTGCAGGACAGTTTCCCTCGATCAATTTTTCTGACCGTTTTTTCATCATCTTGGCTCGATGTTAGTGGAGAAACCGGGTGTTTTCGCTTCCACAGCCGTTCTGTGGCTCCTACACTCCCATGGCTGTAATTTTTCCAGGCCTTTTCTACCCTATATTTACACATTCTTCAAACAGCACGAGGCAAACCATCCTTTATTTTTTTCTTTACAATCATTAGCGAATGTTTCTGCAAATTTACCGGTTATGCTTCTTTTTTTATCGACAAAAACAATGCCGCAAAGACAGCAACCACGTCCGATAAAGCTGAGGCGAACCGGTGTTTCTGCTAAAACAAGAGAGAATACATGAACGAAAATGGCCTAGGTGCATGCACTCGACTTGAAAATTATCGTACTCTGGAGTTCACGAATTTACTACCTTTGATTAGTCCACAGTCTAATATTCTCAGTTGATACTTTTTTAGGTTGGTTTACAAACATGCTAGATTTGGAGATTTTTGTTCGTTTCATGGTTCTCCTTTCAGTGGCACTTCTTGATCGAGGGAAACTCTCCTGCACGAGGTGGAGAGGTAAATAAATGGCGAACCAGCGATTAAACAGTTTCCCGGTGACCACCTCCGAATAAGAAGTCACGAAAGTAACACGAAAAGGGTTGGACTCTAATTGGAAACAAAACATATTTTTATGCCCAATCACAGACAAGGAATTTAATTGGTTTCGGAACTGGTCGGTTAAGTGAAGAATCGCAGGGGATCCCCTTTTGTTCCTGTAAACTTTGCCGCTTCGACTTCCTCATGACCCAACTATCTGCCATTGGGTCTTCGAAGATGAGTTAAGGGGTGTTTTCCCTCCCCTTTGAATCTGTCTTACATAATATAATAACCCAAGTTATTCTAGCATTTTGATCGGTTCTCGCCTATGATCTATAAGAAGACAGATGCACGATTGACATCATCATTACAAAATGTTAAGGCACAGAAACGCATTGAACAGGTTCGAGAAGCAGGAAGAAGAAAGATAAAGCCGCTTCTTTTAGAAGAGGATGCAGAAAAAAAATTTTCGAGCAGTCTCAATCGCAGTCGAAAGAGACTAAACCACGCACAAATTGGTCTTGGTAAGCCTAGAAACATTGCTTTGTTTCGAATTTAACAAACTCAATAAGCAAAATGTTTCTGAGGTAAATTGTTTAAAAAAAAATCAACTTTTCCTAGTCTCAAAATAATTGTTGACACACTGATTGATGTCAGGAATGAAACATCAAAACATCAAAACATCACATCTCAAAATCAGATAAAATAAACACATAACCTTGTTTAATGTTCCTGTCCATTTCAGAGCAAAGCAGCGACCTAAGTATAGCCAAACACAGCTCACGGCCGACAGTAACGCAGCTTAATTG
>JAEMPF020015236.1:0-14186 GCA_022496165.2 Catalaphyllia jardinei
AAATTTAGATATGGGAAATCAAAATATAATTAATTTGAAAGAAGCAGAAGATCACCAAGCCACACATGCTGCTAATGTAAAATTTGTCGCTAATGCAATTGTTGATAATAATACAGTTATAAATGGTATAATTGATAAGAAAATAAAAGCATCTGAAACACAATCCATAGATTCAGTCAATAAAGAAAATGTCTTCAAAAGAGTGATGGACAATGATGAGTTCAAAGAAGATGATGATGACATTCACAAAATTGGAGTCCAGAATAAAGATTTTCATTCAGTGAATAAAAAAGCTTACGAATTCAAAATTGATTATGATTCCAGTATTGGTTATTATAGTACCAGACTATCGATTGATTTGGTATATTTACCAAAAGGGTCTTATACAATGGTTTATGAAATGTATGTTGAAGATGGTATTACAATTGATGAGATAAATGCATCAAGTGGAACTTTGTCTGTAAGTAAGATTAATTCTAAAATAGATGGAACAAATACAAGAAGTATAATACATTTTTCTAAATATATAATCTTTCCCAGTTTTGATGATTTAGATATTGATATAAGATTGAAAGGTAAAACAGATAATCAAACTACTATTTATGTTGTTGTTTATGGTGTTAAAGGTTATGTTAATGATGTACCGGTAAATCTTTGGGATCGTCTTTATTATTATGACAATGATTCCATCAAATATGAGGTACCAATCGATATGAAGAATAATAAAATAACAGGAGTCGTTGATGGTACTGAAGACAGTGATGTTATTACAAAATCACAATTAAATGTAGTGCTAAATAGTCTTGCCAAGCTTTCATATCATTATTTCACAAACCTTTTAAAACATGATAATACTAATATAGTTAAATTTTCAGCAATAAATAGTTACCCTTATTCAGCAGTTGATGAATCAGAATTTTTAAAGATTGAATTAGATGGTTCTTATCAAATCATTTATTCAGATTTTTTCAAATATGAATATTCCGGTCAATGTATTTTTTATTGCAATGATCACATCTGTTGTTTTTGAAGATCTTTTTTATTGGTTCCATTATGATTATATGTTATATTAATAACATAAGTATTGGTCCCAATAATGATTCAAGGTTTTGGTTCCAGACTGATGTCCCGGGTTTTGGTCTGTCTCCACATTTGATTTCAATATTTATTTCTTTAGTTTTAATTATTTGGTTTAAACATTTAGTTTTTCCAACAGTTGATTAATTGTTGGAAAAATAGTTTAGAAATATAGTATAAAAAGATATTGAAAAATGTGCTGGAAAAATAATATAGAAAAAAATATTAAAAATGTGCTCATACCCCCATATACTATACTACTTAAGCTTAAGTCTTACATGTAACAACCCTTGCCAATAGTGGATACTCCATAATTTTAAAAGTATTTAAGTATTTAATTTTAAAAGTATTTTTTAAAAGTATTTTTTAAAAGTATTTATTTTAGCCTCATATGGGAAAAACTGGGCCTCTCTGGAGGAATATTGCATTATGCGAACGGTGCCTCTTCACACAAATTATTGAGCTCCGATGTTTCAAAATTGCACCGCTCGAACGACCATGTTGGATATGGTGATCGAAAAACCATCAATGTGAAAGCTGTGTGTACTTGTGAAAGACATGAGACAACGAGTTCAGGTAACTGTGGTATGGTAAATGATCGTAGTGGAAATGAGTCATCAACTGCTGTAGAACTGCTGTCAACAGACTGTCTGTCGTAAAGCTTTCAATTGTAAACAATCGACTTTCGAATCAGTCTAGTAAGAGACAGTGAACCATCTAGACTTGCTGGTGATGAAGTTTTCTTTTCATTTCAGGATGTATGGTGGTCCCACGTTTCATTGGAATAGTAGAGTACTAGGCGTTTGGTCAATATTTTAGGGAACATCCCACAAGATTTACTGAAATCAAATTGAGATACTCCACAGATTCGTCAAGCTCTCGGAGACATACATGTAATCCAATCCACTTATTGCAGAAATCAATGTTATGTAGGTCACATAGATAAATTACACTATGTGTCAACAGCACCATTCAACTTTTGTACCAATGTCAGCTGTCACTTACACAGGTTTGGTGATCAATGTTCTGCTCTATCAATAGAGAATGACTGTTGTGTTAAATGTAAAGTTTTTCTTCAATCAAGAAAAGGAATTATACAAACATTTAACCTACCTGCTTTGAGAGAAAAATAATGAGTTACAAAATTTCACAGTGTTAATATACTGTAAATACCTAGTTACATATATATCTAGCTACAAAATATTAATGTGTACATATATTGCAAGTTGTGTTTCATCATTTTTTTTGGGATAATATGTACCATTAATACCTGGGATCATGTATCTTACAGGAAGCCTCAATTGGCATTTAACCGATGCATCAGTCAATACGTCGCTCGATACGTCGGTTGTTACTTGATTAACACACAACTGATATTTAACAGATACTCAACTGACTAGCAACCAGTGTCACAATTGATACTCATTCAATATAGCGACCGAGATATATTTATAGCGGCTGATATAGTCGGCGGTACACGGACACTTCAGCTACAGTACCGCTCAGAAATAAGCGAACCAAAACATACGCGAAATACGCGAATGCTCATACGCGTATACGTGTATGCCCATGCGCGTATACGCGTATGGCCATACGCGTATACGCGTATACAAAGTATACGCGTATGCTTATTAGTATTTATGAGCTAGCTTATTGTTGTTTTCTTTGTAATACTGTAGTTGTTGAATGTTGTTTCAATGGCCCGGTAATACTGGGATTATATGGGCTGACTAAATCGCTACGTGCCAAATACGGTTGCACTAGCCACAGTTTCACAAATTTTTTATATAGAATGCGCTCTGTAGCGTTACAGTAATTTTATTGCAAGAAACTCTCGTAGCACAACATATCCGGAAAAACTTGTAGTCGGGTTTCCATCAGAAAATTTTTCCGTTCGTTTTAATCATTGACTTCATCTTGCTCCAAACAGAACCATTTCACATCTTGTCGTGACGCTTCGAAAAACGGCAGAGACAAAAACAACTAGCCGTCGCCTTTCGACAAGATTGAGGGCAGTAAAGTGCATCATAAATACTTCGATAAAACATTGTTTTGCAGATGGAGATCATTTCATTGTTGAAATCATCGATTTATGCTAAACAGAACCAGAGACGCCATCAAAATTTTCACTACACTTCTTGCCGCGCGACGCTTCAGTCGACAAATAAGCAAGCGACCGGCGCGTGCGAAAGACAAAAGTCTTGGAAAGTTTCTATTGCAAAAAACTTAATACCTGTTCGCGGTGCATCATAAAAACTTCAATGAAACATCGTTTATGCAGATAGAGATCATTTCACCGTTTAAATCGCCGATTTATGACGAATAGAACCGAAAATATAATTATTTTCACTACTTGCCGTGATGCTTAAAATCGATAGACAATTAGCAAGCGGCTCGCCGACGCGTGCTGAAAGATGAAAACTTTATATTGCAAAAAAGTTAATACCTGTTTGCGGCACATCATAAAAACTTCAATGAAACATCGTTTCTGCGGATAGAGATCATTTTACCGTTTAAATCGCCGATTTATGCGGAATAGAACCGGAGATATCTTTATTTTCAGTACTTGCCGTGATGCTTAAATCGATATACAATTAGCAAGCGACTCACCGACACGTACCGAAAGCAAAAACTTTATCGTGCAAAATTAAATAGTTATTTAGTTATTTGTGTTTACCGTGAATGAAAACTTTAGTCAATTTGCTTCACAATACTTAGTGATACTCTTGTTAAAGCCAGGAACTTACATGTGAAAGCAACGCTTTTTAAACTGAAAGAAAGTAACGTGTTGTTTACAAACTCGCGCTATATTTAACCGGAATAGTAGCCGGCGAAATGTGTCGCGAACGTGTTCCACGAATGAACCATTTCTTTTTGAACCAAAACTCCCTGGGGTGGGAGAAAGCTTATTGTTCAAACAACATTTCGCTTGGATGTATTGCTCGCTCTTAAAGCAACAAAAAGATCGTGACGCGGCTTTTCCGCTGTGACACTATTTACACGGCATATTGCTGGACTTTATCGGAGTGTCTCCCGTGAACTTCGCGGTAAAATGAAATGTATGCTTAGCAGATGAGTATTCTGCAATTTAGCCGCAGATGTTATTCTTTTCCTAAACTGGGAGAAAACCAAGCAGTCGTTGCAAGTAGGCAGCGATAATCAGTCGACCGGTGGCTAATTGTTAAATCTTCAAAGCGAACTAGATTGGAAATACGATAGCTTCATTGAAGATGTTTTTACAATATGCAAATGTCGCTGTAATCGAACGGCTCTCGCTTTTTGAGTTTCCCTAACAAAGCTAGTTATTGTTTTGTCCAACAATACTTCACAAAAGAAACAGTTAGAGGTGAATAACAAAGAAATACCTATACGCGTATACGTATACGCGTATACGCGTATGGTCATACGCGTATACGCGTATTGGAATACGCGTATGCGCGTATAGACTGCGTATGCGAAGTTCGCTTATTTCTGAGCGGTACTGTATATTTCACAGACAATTTGCCAAAATTGCGATACTCACTGTTTACAAACAAGTCTTTTGATATTTAAATTTTGCCAACCACAGAACAATAGGATTGTTTCGACAGCCAGTAAACCCCTGATTGGCACCTTAATGAAAATAGGTGACGTTACAATGAGTGTTGCTACATTTTTTAAAACAGAAATCAATTTATTGGAAAATATATCGACCGATTTATTGGTCGTCCGAGGCGCCCTGATAGGCGGCCATATTGGTAGATTATTGGATTTTCTTATAGGGTACCTTGGTAGATATATCAGTGGATATGTTGGCTGTTAAAATAGCTGATAGACGACTGATGTATCCCTGTAGTGCTGCCAGCAACATGGTGTTGCAAAAGTTACCTTTGCTTCTGCCATAATACAGGTACTCTCAATTAACCCCAGAACTGTTGCAATATGATTTGTACCTTTCTCGTCATGTTGTTTACCACAAATTTTGTTTCATCAGTTCATTAAAATATTAAAAAAATGTTTTTGATTGTCTAATCATGTTTGTTTACTGATTACTTTTCATACACTGCTGATGATTGTACATTTAATTTTTTTTTTCCACTGGCAACACCCACATGTACTAATAGGTCATTTTTGATGTTTTAAAATTCTGACATGGAGGCTTGAAGGAACACACCAAAAAAATCACACTAAAGTTGAGAAATAAATAATTCATTAATTTTGTTTTATTCCACTAAGCTTTGGAGCCATGTTATTATTCTATGGCATTGAAAATGGTCTATTAAAAACAATTTTGCTTTTTTCTTTTGGGTAAATTCAAGCATTCTTTAGCAATGCCTTATTAGCATTCAATAATACCCCTCATCACCAACATTCTACATCTAACCATTTGCATATATTCTTATTTTCATATATAACTGCATATATAAAACAGTTGTACTTTTTCATTCTGCAGTAGTCACCTGCGCCAATATGGGGCCTATTTTTTCCACTGGTAGTTACATATACTATTTAACAATTAGACTATGAGCCAGAGTTTTCTACAATCAGATAGTCAACGACGTGCAGCCGAGTTGACTATCACTCGTACAAAACGAGGGCAAGTAGTATAATTGTTTTAGTATAAATTTACCGTAGTCTCATTGCATAAAAAGAAAATAATGCCAAATAACGTATATAAAAGAACTGTTTTATTAGGTTACATCAGGTTCAAACATGATGCGTGATGTGCACTGATGCATAACTGATGACTATCAGCAGATAGAAGACGGTAATATAGCCAATCAAATTCACGGATTCACAATAGACTACGGTAAATTTACCTTTTTGCATTTTTTATAATTAAGTTTTCAATTGCTGCGTAGCGAGCAAGCAGCAACATAAACAGGATTTAAGAAGAAATATAAAAGGGAGTACAAAGTCTCGAATTCATCACTTTTTACCAGAATGCATTGCGGCTTTTTACCAGAATACATTGTGGCTTTTTACCAGAATGCATTGCGCCACGACTGCTCCTGACCACGAACAACACAAGGTTGTGACACCGTTGTGCTGGCGTCCTTTTTTGCATGGATTGCAGTTGAGAAAGGTTAGTGGTTATGGTTTGCTTTAATTTACCTGTAAAAACTGTAAAGCGATGTTAGCGATATCGTGCTTGGCTTTCACAACCCTTGCTGTTGTCGTTAATGCAGAATTATCTGGACGATTCAATTAATTGTCACACAATAATTTAAAACTTAGTGCGTCAATTTCCTAGCAGTCACGCATCCTTCGTCAAATTCTTAATGAAGAGAAATTGCCGGTACCTGAGCTTGTAGAATAATTAAAACAAATGAGAACCATAGAACACGCTAATTTATATCTGCTGCGATCTATTTGTTTACATCTAAACATGAATTTAAGCTAAAACTTCAGCATTTTCGCATATCGCCACGGACGCGTCTTCACCGCTGGTCCTTATCAGAGTCTGTCACATTCGATTCTAGAGACGTGCGTATCAGTTCAGAATTTATAAGTCAGCTTTCTACTCTTACAATTTCCACATCTTTCGTTTATTTGGATTTGGTAAAGAGGAGGTTGATGTGTATCAATTCATGTCCAAACAGTTAAGATCACCATGTGCTTTAGTCACGATCACCAGCGATGCATCATATGTATTGTGTCGTCGTTGTTTTCTTGCAGACAATTTGGAAATCTGCGCCACCAACAACATGAGGATGTCATACAGTCTTTTCGCGTGGATTCCACTGAAATTTTGTTTTGATGTACTGTTTAAAACACGTGCTGCGAGTGTTTTGAACAGCTTCAAAAATCCGCGATAACACCTACCTGCGAATTTTTCTACTGTTTCAAAAACCCGAGAAAACACTTGCACACAAATTTTTCTACTGTTTCAAAAACCCGAGAAAACATGTGCATGCGAATTGTTGCGCGGCTTCAAAAACCCGAGAAAACGCATGCATTTCAATCAACAAAAATTCTGTTGTTTTCGTCGAGAGCTTTTTGAGTCGAAGCTTTTTGCCTCAGTCCTCATTATTTCCTTAGAAGAGTCGTGGTCATTTGTAATGCCTCCAAAAAGAGCTTTTAGAAATTCTAAAAGTGTTGAGCAAGAACGGAATGTGAGCGATTTATTGGGGCCACCTCGTGATGTAGTGGATGTAGTGGATGTTCCCGACTTAGATTTGAATTACGAAGTTAGGGATGAAGAATTATGTAACATGCCAATGCCCAGTGAAGTATTTCATATAGAGATGTCTAAGTCAGTGTTTCACAACTGCATGTTTAATTTTGCAACAAAGTAAAACCATGTGTATCTTTGTATTGTAAAATATTATCCAGGGAAATGAAATAAATATTGTGAATGCGGGGTGAACTATTTGTACGCCTGTTATGTTGGTTGTTAATGTGTGACTATCATTATACATGAATTTTTAATGTAATTGATTGAGATCTTTATATAAAGATTACGTGTGATCTTTATATAAAGATCATGGTAATCGTTCTCATTAAAAATTCAGCAATAATTGTATTGTTTAGGCATTCAACCCCACTTTTCCCTGGGACTGAAATCAAGTCCCTTCCCTGGCTTTTCAGAATGACCATGTTTTACCAGGTATAAAGGTTCATGCATGTGATCAATTTGACGTCTCTGATAGGGTCATGTGCTTATGAATTATTAATGAGTTTTTGAATTACCTGTAAAACGATGTGCAGGAGAGCGTGATTGACTTTCACAACTCTTGCTTTTGGTTTTAATGCAGTATGTGAAAGTTTGTAAAAATCTAATCGCCTGGGTCTGGACGATTGTCACATCTTATTTTAAACTTAGTATATCATTTCTTAGCAGTCTCGCTCCGTGGTCAAATTCTTAAATCAGATGAAGAGAAATCAACGTTACAAAAACTTGTAGACTAATTAAAACAAAGGAAACTGTAGAACACGCTTATTTTATATATGCTACGATCAACTCCTTTTCATCCAAACATGAATTTCAACTTAAGTTCACATATCCGGCGATAGACTAGCCCCCGAACGCAGACGTATTTCCAGCTGTCACTGGTGCCACCAGCAGAGACAAGCGATAGCCAGAAATAGTTCGCAGGCTAGCGATCAACGCATTTTCAATACTGTCAACACTCTAGACTTAATGTGTACTTGTACAGAATTTATAACTGAAATTTCTGCTCCTACAATTTCCACATCTTTCAAATTTCATCTTCTGGATTTTCTGGTAAAGTCGGGAGCAGGGTTGGGGGTTAGATGTGTATCCTGTGTGTGTGTATGTGCTTTATTGTCTCGATCCCTTGTCACGCCTTGCCATCGATTCGTCATGATGTATGAGGTTGATACATACAAGGACAGATTTTTACACACCACGACTTCACACAACTTAAAGAAATAAAGGTTATAATGTAAGACTTGGAACGTGCAGATAGATCAATGACTACGTAAAATATGTCATTATCAACAGAATGTGCCGCAGCATTGCTATCTTTTAGATACCCTAGTACTAAAAATATTTAGAATACAGTCCTCAGAAAACACACACGCCGATGGGTTAAAAATCGTGTTTCTATAACTCGATGGAGACACAGAACTAGCACAAGCTGTTGACGTAATGATGGCACAAGCAAAGAGAATTTACATTTTGAACATCAAAGTTAATTATTTTCCTTTTTCTCGTTGAAGTGTTTTCTAAAAGAAATAGAAGACATGTACTCTGTGTCTCTATTGAGTTATAGAAACACTCAATGAAAGGTTGGCAGAACTCAAAAAACGTGTTCCCACAGCATTTCTCGGTCTCCCAAACTTCCACTCGTGTTTCTTTAACTCAATAGAAACACGGTACATGTTTTCTATTTTGTAAATATTGACATAATGACAAAACTCTTCCAAATCTAGGGAATGGATAATAATCATGTGTATTGCTTACATGTCGATACAGCATCTGGGTTTAATTGCACCATCAGAATCCACCACAATATACCTACTTGGAGCAGTACATAACACTAAGATGCAAGAAAAAAACACTACGGATAAGCAAATAAGCTTAACCACAAAAAAGAGTGAGTGAAAATTTCTGGTCAACTCACTACGTAAACAAACCTTAGAAAAATTATGTACCTTAGATTGTCATGCATGAATGCATCTAGTCTACGATTAATAAATACCTTTAAATCGTAGGGTGAACTCGTAAGGGTTATAAACCGTGAGAACTTGCTTGTGAGTGGACTGCTCATCGGCATAAAAAGTCAGCGATTGCGGAAAAACAAATACCGGCAGATTTCCATCCGTGAAATGGGACGCTTGTAGTGACCTCATACAAATATGGGCTCTTATCTTGTCGATTTGATTTCCAGCCAGAAGTATCTTTTGCAAATAAAATAAAGCACCCTTCATTATTAAACTCAGTAGTTCAGACGAAGTAGCTTACAAGCGAAAAGGGTTTGTTTTTAGTAAGTTCGTGTGCACTAAATATATCGGACTAATGAAGAATGAAAGGCCTAAGCACTAAGTGCCTCCACGGATAACAATAATCAAGACGTACCCAAATTTTCCTTCAGTAGAATCGGCCAAAATTCGTCAGATACAAAGACTGATTGCCTTCCCCAACGTTTTTACAACAAACTCAAGTTCACCAGTTCCGAGACTTTCCTGCTTTGTTTACAACAAGATGTGGAGTGAAATTCCGTGTGTGCTATACAATGTAACTCCTGCCAAAAAGGTAACCTCTGTGCTTGCCTAGTTCCTAGGCCTCAATATTACGCCTCGGTCATTAGTTTCGGATCACGTGGTCCGGGGCGAAAAGTGTTATTCCAGGCCGTTCGTCTGAGATACGTCACCGAAATCAATTGACCGCGAAGGCCTGCCTGCGCCTGGGAGATAGCCGTACAGGAACTAGGCAACCTCTGTACCTGATAGTTTTTGTTCCCGGAGGGTTTTTGGCCCGAGGCACCTTAGGACTCCCCGCGTAATTGCCCCCGCAGGGTTTTGGCCCAGAGGCCAAAACCCGAGGAGGCACCCTAGGATTTCCCGCGTGTATACACAGGGAGCTCTCACATCCGTTTAAAAGATCAAACTGACTACCGCTCGTGTTTTGCGTTTTGTGGCGGCCATTTTGAATTTTTAATACGCGCGCGCGCGGTAAATTGCGCGATCTGCTAGTGCGAGGTCTAGAACTGAGATCTAGAAGTCTGGGACTCGCAAATTCTCAGAGGATCCGATCACTCACCGAAAATAATTAAGTGACAAGGGATGAAACTTCTCACTTTTTTCGTTGCATGTCTCTGCCAGTTGGGGGGAACGGAAGTAAGATGTGAAAAAGAGACCGGAAGTCAAAATGCGGGTTTCGTACGTGACGCGCGTTCAAATTGCTCCAGCGAAATCATTTTAAATGTGATTGGACAAAATCTGGTCTTAACTTAAGAATATCAATTGTTTTTCATTGTAATTTGAAAGAAATAGAGCTCAGGCTTGTTAGTTGATTCAGCGGAAGTATTGGGGTACAACAGGCAGTTTGAGGTTTTCTCGGAAAGCAAGTGCTGTTGCACAGGAACTATTGGAAAATTATAAATTTTCTGACTCCAATGCCGAACGCAGGTCGTTGTCAATTTGCAGGCGGTGATGTTGACCCAAACCCTCCTTAAATGTAAAGCTCTGTGGATGAATGGTGGTGGCAAGGAATTTTGATATCTCGCCGAAACTCTCCGATCCCGCAAAACACCTGAAACGGCATCTGCCGCGGAGCACAGGCTACGTTAACGTTTAACCGTACTTCTTCTTATTCAGGGCCACTCTGACAATTTAATTTCTTCTCCATAGACTTCCATCAATATTATTTTTTTCTCTCTCTCTGGGGTAGGTCTCCTTTTAGTTGCGCTAACGAGCTAGTGAGCTTCCAACAGAAAGGAAACACTTACGGTACTTGACGATGAAAGGGAAACTGCAGTGCAGGTTTTTTTTTTGCGTAAACATGAGTTAATTTAGCCTCTTTGCCCGTTGTCTTGAAGCTTACTTTCTCGCTGAACGCGTGAACACTTGCTGCCAAGATATCGCGACAACGTCTGTTTTTACTCGGTTACCGTCGGTTACTGAGCTAAACCATGCCTGATGAGGCGTTTATCTGTCGACAAACCTGGGTTGGCTTTCTTTTGATTTTGCCGCCATTTATCGAGGTTTATTACTGTGTTTACACGACTAAAAACTTCACTTAAGAAGTAAAAACAAAACCAAGGTAGACATCTCTCGTGAAAACACGGGCAAAGTCGGCCGAAACTAGTTAATCCAGGGAAAAATGGAATAAAATTTATCGCTTGTAATGAAAGCATTTGTGTATACTTAATCTTTTTTCAACTTGATTTGTGAAAATTTAAAGGGCAGTGGAACCACCGGCCACTTTTACACGATCAACATTTGCATCCATCATCCTCGGCGGTTAAAGTCACTAAAGCAAGAAGCTGAATGAAAATGTTTCAGTTACAAAATTCTTCACCAAATGTACATGGCAAAAAGAGAGGCTTTGATCGTTTTAGCGACTTTCACCCCACATGACATTGTATGCAATTGTGTGATCATTACGAATTTCGTGCATAGCCATGTTGTTACGTTCGTGTACACCAGCAGCGTGCGCCTATTTATTTAAAAATATATTTTTCTGAAACAAAAAAAAAAAGCCAGACAAAACATACCTCTTTAGGTTCATACCAGTCACCAATTCCCGCAAATGAATGGATTGTTTTGACTTTTAATATTTTTCAAAACTTTCGCTGCGCGTCCAGTGCTTGTTACATAAACTGTCTCAAAAACTTAGACCTAAGACCTAAGATCTAAGACCTAAGACCCCCTTTGAATCTCAAAAACTAAGACCCAAGGCCCCCTCTGAATCTCAAAAACTAAGACCTAAGACCCCCTCTCAATCCCAAAAACTAAGACCTAAGACCCCCTCCGAATCTCAAAAACTAAGACCTAAGACCCCCTCCGAATCTCAAAACCTAAGACCTATTTTGCTTTGAATCAGCAATGGTGTAAGTTGGAAAACAAACAAATTGTTTGGTTTTGGTGAATGGGCTTTTCCCCGTTCGGATAGCTGCGCTAAAAAAAAACGCGCATCACGCTCATTAACCGACGATGCGGCCGGTAAATTTTATCCGCTTCGGGAATAAAAAAGGTGAAATGAGTTAGTGTATCAGTACTTACATTGAGTTTTACGTCAGCGAATCCATTAAAATTTACGTTTAGTATAGACAGATTCAGCATGACGTTTACGGTAGAAGGAAACGGCAAAATTACCTTTTATTTTGTGTTAAGTTTCCACTTAATCTTTAATCAGATCAGATAGTCCAATAATCTGAAGAAAAAACATCTCCATTTATTCACCACTAATACGAGTATTTTCACTCTGGCACGGCACAAACAGTGAATTAATTTTTGCAGTTCGTCGTTGGCTTTTGTGTCACTGATGGTTTTCAATACATAGCTGCTTTTTACACCTAAAAGGATCGAAATCCACCAATCGCTTCTCGCAGACTGTCCTTTTGAACTTTATGTTCTTTCCTCGAGGTCCGCTCTCAAACCTCCGACCTGCATTTGAATTCGCGATATTCAGAATAAGGAATATATCAAGTTACTTTTTGTACCGTGGTACAGTTAAATACTCGTATTAGTGGTGACTAAATAGAAATGTTTTTGTCTTTGGATTTTTCCACTGTCTGATTTGATTAAAGATCATTTAGCGGAAACTAAACACAAAATAAAAGGTAATCACTGAGGTAATTTTTGCCGTTTACTTGTACCCTAAACGTCATGCTGTCCCTGTCCATACTTAACGTAAATATTAATGGATTCACTGACGTAAAACTAAATGTAAGTACTGATGCATTGTAATTAACTCACATTTCAGTTTTTTATTCCTGAAGCGGATAAAATTCACCGACCGCATCTTCCGTTGATGCGCGTTATTTTTAGCGCAGCTATCCGAACAGGAGAAAGCCCATTCACCAAAACCAAACAATTTGTTTGCTTTCCAACTTATGCCATTGCTGATTCAAAGAAAAATAGGTCTTAGTTTTTGAGATTCGGAGGGGGTCTTAGGTCTTAGTTTTTGAGATTCGGAGGGGGTCTTAGGTCTTAGTTTTTGAGATTCAGAGGGGGTCTTAGGTCTTAGTTTTTGAGATTCAAAGGGGGTCCTAGGTCTAAGGTCTTAGATGTTAGGTCTTAGGTCTTAGTTTTTGAGACACCCGTTTTCGTCGCACACTGTGAAATTTGCTTTGTGAGAAAGGACTTCCCACTACTGGCGATCACAGCAACAAAGGTATTGTGGCCAGCGAAAACGACATCCAGCACTTTCTTTTCACAGTCAGTCAAACCGCTAAGGCAAACGAGCGACAACATAATTTTTAAGCTGATCTGAATCGCAGAACCGAAAAAGTCGCCAATTGACGAAAACCTAGCCGTCTCAAATCACAACATTACCTTACAGTTGATTGACATCGGCAAAATATTCTACAATTATGTTGTCCGGAGGAAGAAATTTCTTATAACATGACAGTCGTGAAATTCCAGAATTCTTCCAAATTAAAAGTTTTCGAAATCTTCCCGCCACTGTGGCGTCATGAATCAGATCTGGCCTTGGCCTTGACCTTGGTCTTTGGCAGCATTCTATTTCCGGAATACAATTATCAAACTTCCGGTATTAAAACTGATCAATCAGAACAAGCGACACTATGACAGTAGTATAGTATATGGGGGTTCGAGCGCATTTTTTATATTATTGTCTATTTTTGACTTAACGAGCGCATTTTTCTGTTCTGATTTTACGAGCGCATTTTTCTATATTATTTTTTATATTATATTTCTAAACTATTTTTCCAACAATTAATCAACTGTTGGAAAAACATAATGCTTAAATCAAATAAAAAAAATATTTATGAAACAAAAACTAAATAAATATAAGAATAAAATGTGGAGCCAGACCAAAACCCGGGACATCAGTCTGGAACCAACTTTTATGTTATACTTTTATAATAAAATGTAATATGAAAATTAATATAAAATTCAAACCTAACTCGGGTAATCAGTTTGAAACTATTTTTATGTTCAACTTTTGTTTTATACTTTTGTTTTATACTTTTGTT
>JAEMPF020015237.1:0-5000 GCA_022496165.2 Catalaphyllia jardinei
CGATTTTGAGTCTTGTTGGTGCCTTTTATCAAATCAACAGGTTCGTCTTTCATTGCAGAATGTTATATTTGGTATCATATCTAAACAATGCCCTTCAACCAAACTACTAAAATTACTTTATTATTGTTGGAAAGCTGTTTTTGTGGGACTGGAGAAGAAACCAACTAAAACCTAAAATTAAAGGTTATCAAACCAAAATAGCTCACAAATATGAAACTGAATGTAAAATAAAAAAGAACGATTATTATGAAGAAAATGGATATTTAGCCCTGGCCTAAAATCAAATTAATATGTTGATTGATTTAATACTTGATATTTAAGTAACCAAACTTAGATTTAAGTTATTCATTCACTTATATTTTTTGCCCTCTTTGTCGTCTTTTTGTTTTCTTGTGAGTTTTCTTTTTTGTTACTTGTAGTATAAATAAGCTACTGAGATGTAAATTTAAGAGCCATTTATTAATTTCCAGCCTTTTCTTTAGAATTGATGTAAGCCTGAATGGAAATACAAATTTTTAAAAAAAATAAAACAGTAAGTAAATAAAAAAAAAATACAACCTCGAAACATACACACTGTTAAGGGGGAAAACCCTAGCAAACTACTAAGGTAAACAGACACTGGAAGTGAACTGAACAGGGGTGTGTACTTATGGGACTACCGTGCCAGAGCATTCAATATTTATTACACTCTGCACTATCTGAGGTTGTCTCACTCGTCGTGATATCATTATTGTAGCCCTGTTAAACAAAGCCAGTAATCATCATTCAAATTATTATAATTAATTATTTTGCTATACTTATAGCTCTTAGAAAAGTGACGGAAACTTTTTCCAGCCTCTGGCCATGACCTGTCATAAAAATAAATGCATGGTAAAGTTTGTCATTTTTGGTTTCAAATTTTATTATGTATCAAGGTTGCTGCCTAAGGAAATTTTTAAGCAGCTCTTCTGACTCCTATCTTCAAAAGTTAGGAGGGCAAGCCACTTTTTTAGGATCACAAGATAAAAACTTGCTGAGGTCAATAGGATGGTTTGGGGACAGGGGTTGGGGGCGGGGAGTAAAATATTTTATTTCCTCCCCATTTCAACCGATCATTTGTTGCTTAACTTTGTTTAGATATAAGGAACAAAAAAATTCTTAAAACTTAAAAGCTCGACTTCTTTAAAAGTTCCTTGCATCATACAATCTCTGCTGTTATATTTTGTGATAGTCTACTGTACTCTTAAGCTGTCAGGCTTCAATGGTCTTGCACAAACATCCAAAAGACAAATGATACTGTCCTGTTCTTATGTGAATCCCTCATTCCCTGAGCAGTTTACAAGCCTTCTCCACAATTTCTATTGCCTTCACACTGGTGCATGGAAAGGAGTATGTTGTTACCAAGACACCATAAGGTAGACTGCAGACTAAGATACCAGATCTGTTATGCCTTGTCATAGCGTAAACACTATAGATAAAAATGCAGAAAACTAATATGATAATCCTAGTAGAGGCTGGGTTCTTGTTGGAGTGGACACCAAATGAATAAAAGATAAGAAACAATACTTCAAACTACAATTATCTAGATGAAGAAATTGGTAACTATAAAAGTAATATTTGAACTCTCTTTAGTGCTTGGCACCTAAAAAAGGAACCTAATTTAGCTCAATGATTGTGTCATGTATTCTGGAACACATGCAAACTTTTAAATGACTTGGAGCACACATGTGCCCAGAGTGACAGAGACTTCAAGTACACAGGCCCTCGCACATAAGAGGCCCAAAGATGCTTGAATCTATTTTGTAGGTCTGCTTTTGGGATGAAGCTGCTTTCCTTTAGGATGGTGGCAATCACACAATCATTGAAGTGTGACATTATAACAGCCACTGTCTCTCCCCTCCCACTTAACATCTGACACACCTTTGTTGCAGCGGATTTCATGTAATTGTATGCAAGAGGCCCGCAAGGCTAGAACTTGGCTTATGTGATGCTTAAAATATTCTTACGTCTTCATGTACCTGCAAAAGTTCTTGCTGTAAATAACGTATTTAAATTCCTGATCATCTTCGGTGGTCTTCAGAAGAAATCCTTTTTGGCATAGTGCAGATTCTGTGTAAATTGAACAGAGACAAATAAATTTTCAATAGAGAAGTAAGTTACAACACTTATGTGTTAAATTTCCTACAAGATCCTGGTCCCTTTGTTTCCCACTCTTGATCTCTGTGACATCAAACTCCTTAATTGTCTTCAAATTCTAATTGCTTTCGTACTGTGAGAACTGACAGCAATGTATGCTATCCTTGACAATTCAACAACCTGTCAGGAAAGGTTGTTGGCAGCAAGAAACGAGATACAGAAATTGTACTATACATTGGTTTCACATTTTCATAAAAAATAACTTACAGAACTTACAAAAAAACTTACTTTAAGAAGAAACAGAATAACACACAGGAAATCATAAATATTAATAAAATTAATAATAAAAGAAATACTTTATAAGTTATAAACATTTGTCAGATATGGTTACCTTGCTCTTCAGACGTCGTATTAAAGATAACAAGAAACTGGGAGTAGAATTTCTGTAAAAAAAATAAAATGCACATACACTGAACAATAAATTATATACAAAATACAAAACTTTTTTACACAGCTTAATAGCTCGGTAAAGGTAAAGTGAAAGAAAGTCCCTGACATAAGTTTATTAACCTCATTACACATTGACTGAATTATTTTTTTTCAAAGAGCACCCCACCCACCCCTGCCCCCTTTAACAGGCACCAGCTCTCAACCAGACCCAGACAAAACATGCATTGCCTTTAATGAACCACTCCATTTTTTATCTGCACCTCCTCTCCCCCTTATTTAAGGTTAAAGAAATCTGAGGGGAAGGGGGCCTTTAAAGGGGTACAGATATTATGTACCAGTCAAATCGAAGCTTGAACATCCCCCCCAGGGAACCTCCTGGGCATTTGAATTTTTGGTAAATTTTTGTTCAAATTCCCCCCTTACTGGGCTGAAAAGCTGTTCAAATGCCCCTCCCTCAGGAAAATTACCAGATTATTGTTTTAATTTTTCAGTAGCTTCTATTATGCTTCTAAGGCTGTGCATGTTAACATGGTTTATTAGACAACGCATATTTATATACTATAGATATAAATCGTTCTTAAACACCTTCAAATACGGAACAAAGCTTGTGTAGGCCTTTGGTTTTCAACCAATCCGCCACAAATACGCAATCTTTTCCTTTGAATTCTGCCATGATTTATCGACCCATGTGGAATCAGTGCAACTCATATCATGAAATCAAGCCTAGCGATCAAATTCCCCACCTCCTATGAGTGGTAATCAAATACCCTCCCTCCTGGGCAGGAAGAGGCATCAAATGCCTAGGGTATGACCAGGGGATGGGGGGATGTTCAAGCTTCATTTTGACTGGTACATTAAACGGCCCAATTCTAGTCCTATAATGAGTTTCATTTATTGCATGAAAATCTGCAAAGTCCACTCAAAAGAATATTATTTCAAATATTTTGTAATCACGTACTGGTACACATACATACCAGTACATACTTTATTTGTCACGTAGGTCATTAAAAGGAAGCTAAAATGCTGACGTGGACCTACAAACTGAAGGATAACTACAAATTTTTGATGAGTAAAGATAAGAAAAGAAATTAAGAAACTTTTCAAAATGATACAAGAAAAATATAATACAGAGTAAAATCATTTACAATTTGATCGAATTAACTGACCATAACCTTTGAATTCGTTTATTATGTTTGAATTTATGATAAAATTAGGTTAACGTAATTACCTGATGAAGATCCTTAAGGTTGCCGCATGAGTAGATTGAGTTTCCTCGTTTAGTCAAGACGATCAAACCATCAAGAATGTCTCCCACCATCAAGTGAGCTGGACGTTATATTAAAAGTAAACTTAACTACAATACATAAACTACAAGAACTCGCCAAGTGGCAAAGTGCGCTTATCTAAACGGTTGCTTTTGACATCATTGAAAATAATTTTCGAGCTAAATTTCATACGGCAAAACACTGAATTAAATTAATACCTTCTACAAATTCTTTCCAGTTTTCTTGTGATTGCATCTGTGGACATCAACAGCCCGAATTCACTTTCAGACATGCCCAGGCGTTCTAACGTTCTTGGTACCAGTCTCCCATCGAGCAACTCGAAAAAAAGACTTTTTGGGGATATCTCTGATCGCTCAGGAGCACTGGCATCCTCGGAAACCCAGGGGCAGTTAGTAGGGGCGAGAAAAAAATTCGGGCGAAGAAAAGTCAAGACCGAGGAGAAGAACCCCCTCTTCTGCTAGATCCTCGTTCTTGACTTTTCTTCGCCCGTATTTTTTTCTCGCTTGTTTAGACTTTTTTCCCGCCCCCACTAACTGCCCCTGGGTCTCCGAGGATGGGCATTGGATGAAAGATTATTTCGTAACGTAAAGGCTGAAGGGTCGACCCAAACTTCCTTATTTATGCAAACACTTTCGAGGGTTAATGTTCTGGGCTGTTGGACTGTTGTTATATGCTTTTTGTTTATGCATTTTTTTTAGGCTGGAAGGAGGAGGGGGTGGTGGGGGTTATCCTGCAAACAGAGGCTCCTTCGATCTTCCTAGACTTTGCTAGCAGGGTAGTGAGGGGCTCAGGGAAGTACCCTCGAAGAGTTGAACGTACCAAGAGTTGTTCCTCTTTCATGAGTCGGGTCCTACTTAACAATTAGACCCGTAGCCCGAAAATACGGGTCAATAGCCCATGAGGCGAAGCCGAATGGGCTATTTATCCGTGGCCCTTGAGGGCGAAGGGTCTAGTTGTTTTAGTATCACCCAACTAGTCGGAGATAAAAGTTGCAAGTTGCAAATGCAAGTTGAAGAAATATTTATTTGGGGAAAAAAACGAAAGAAAAACTGGCGAATTTCGCTACTCGATGACTATTACTATTAGACCCCTAGTGGCGTAGCCAATCAAAATGCAGGATTTGCATTAGCCCACTAGTTGGGTGATACT
>JAEMPF020015237.1:12500-16653 GCA_022496165.2 Catalaphyllia jardinei
AGAAATGTCTTGAAGCTAATCACAACTACTGTACAGGTTCAATAGCTAAAGAAGCAAACAGTCCCTAGTTCCAAATTACAAGCTTTCTACCTAGTAAATATGATCAGCATTTTCATCAGCAGTATCTGAACACTAAACACATGACAATATTTACCCAAACACTAATTCACAAATAAATTATTTTTTTAACTTAGTGGTATGGAATAATTGCCATAAAGCTGTACACTATTTTATTTTATTTGTATAGATAATCAGATGATTTCCACTATAATTTGGAATAAATAACCACAAGTAAAATGTTTCCAAGTCTAATACTCTAATTAATTTTGTAAATATTTGTAATTTTTCAGACAAATTATTCCAGATTGCATGAGAATAGTCATGTGACGACTTGTTAATAGTGCACTTGAAAATCAGGCTACCAGTACGTACATGAATTGATCATGAAGAGAGCATGCAGTGCCCATCTTTGGAAATTTCCAAAAAAAACCTGAAAATGTTTGGGAATCTTCAGCAATCTTCAAAACTGTTAAGAAACCTTTGAAAGTGTTTGAGCAATCTTCCTTGGGTGTTCAAAAACGTTCAGGTGATATTCGTAAGTTTTGAAAGGGTTTGGGTGATCTTTGGAAGAGTTTGGAAATCACGCACCAGTAACCATCCCTTCAGCTACATGTATCTTTGGAAGACCTAGGGCAAACTTATTGACTGCCTTAGGATACTGGAGATGACCATTTGCAGTTTTCAAATTTGTACACATGCATTACAACTTTGCACTCATGGCCAATCAGGATGAAATAATTTTTTCAAGTGTATTATTAAGTTAACTAAGTTATTCGTCGGTTGAGAATATGAGTTTGACAAAGCCGTCTTCACCTTCCAAGGGCTGGGCACAGAATGGACAAATGGCTTGGAAAGCGTCACATCCGTGGGGGATGGGTACCTGCTGCCAAAACCTACATGACCAGGAAAGCCACATTCAATAACAGCTCCCCTTACTGTGCAACAGGTGCTTCCCATTTCTCAGAATAAACAGGTTGGAATGATGACTAAATAGTTTCAAGGGTTTTCCAAAATCAGCAAACCAACTGAACAAGATGGCATTTACTGTGCCAATTACAATTCAATTTCCTGTCATTGTTTTTGGCTGAAGAGAGGCTAAACTGGAGAATGTAGCATATTGGTAAGGAAATTTTAGCCATTCTGTTCCAAATGGAAAAATATTCTGTTGGACCACTTGTTGCTATCTCTGGGTATATATTCCAAACTGGATATCAACAATAGAGCTACATATAGAGTGGAGCTACATATTGAGGGGGAGGGGGGGGGGGTATTTGAATCCGTACCTGACTGTCTCTTCAGAACAAACATGTCCACATGGTACAAAAGCATGTGTTGCTGCAGGTTCTCCTTGGTAGAATGCCGGCTCTCTTCCAAGGCTCAATGGGACATAACTGCTAGCCTGATTTTAACAGTAACCCATATTAAGTAACATTGAAATAAACAGCACACTAACTGCACTACAGCTCTGCAACGTTATGGCATCCATCACATCACAGTTTGAGTTATTATTATCGCAGTTAGTGTAACAATGTGGTTATTTCCAAGCTCTTCGAGAAGTTCTGTTTTCCAAACCCAAGAAAGCATATGGCTAACAATCAATGAGTTTTTTTGTTGAAACTATTTTTGAAAGTATTTTTGTTGAAATATTAATATGAAAGTCTGCAACCATCCACTGGATTGGAGATGCCAAATGGTTCATCCATGCTGGCATTAATCTATGGTTTCTACAGCATGAGGAAACATGGTTTATTGCTAACCCTCCTAGATGGGATGATGGTGCATTGCAGGTCCCCATCCCCCTACTTGGCTTCCCTAACAATTTAACAACTTTCATTTATATTGCTTTATTAAGAGAGGTACTGTTAGATGGAGGTGCAAGAACACAATGACCCTGGCTAGGGTTTGAACTCATGTCTCTAGATGTGGAGTACAGTGGGCACCCTACAGGTGAACCATGAGGCAAAACCACCTCTAACAATTCTTTGGAGGATTCTGGTTATCGAAAATAATTTTAAGATAGCTCTCGGTACGTACCTGTAAACAGACTGGACATGTCCTTTTATCAGCATTTTGCAAGGGATAATTCCATGAGTGGAGGCCATGCACATGGCCACACTTTAGATAGGCATGGGGCTGTGCACTGGCCACACTGCTGCCAGGCTGCTGAAAATAAAAATAAAACATGCCCAAGTAAAATCTTGAACAATAAATTCTGGTGTAACAGGGATGCTGTGCAGAAATTCAAGTTCACCATAAGTTTCCATTCAAGCACCATTTAAGAAAATCACCATAAACAGCTTTTGAGAAGCATTGTTTGGGTGGTTAATAAAAGATAAATCAGATTTTTTTGATTTTTTTTTTTTGCAAGAATCATACTGTACTCCTGAAGTGGAAAAAATTTGAAAATCTCAAGGGAAAGGAGAAATGTTTTTCTCACATGGTACAGAACATAGTAAAGGTGTCCTCATTCTTATTCAAAATTCTTTAGAGTTCAAACTTTTAACTACAAAAGTGGATCAAAACGGCTGTTTCATCATCCTACAAGCAGACGTCCAGGACCATCCTTTTCAAAACAAATGAGCAAACTACATTTTTTGAGGTGATCCATGAAGAATTGGATAACTACAGTCTAGCGGAAGATTGTAACATCGTAATCAGTGGTGATTTTAACATAATTTTTGATCCTGAGCTGGATGGAAATGGCGGAAACCGAAAATGAAAAGAGCTGGTTAAGTACATTCACTTGACAACATATGCCTTGCAAATGATTTAACTGATATCTATGGAGGATTAGAAACCCACATGTAAAATGTTTTACATGGCATCAGAAGATGTCCATGATCCAAAGGAGGCTGGATTTCTGGCTAGTAAATAATGGTACACAGGAAGATATTGATGATGTTGATGTCATTCCATGGCTTAAATCTGATCATTCGGCTGTTGTGTTATCTATAAATGAAATTGAGAATAGATCCCATGGTCCCTCCTTTTGGAAGCATAGTATTCAAGCTTGTTAGATGATAAGGAGTAATATGTGTCTGATTAACATGAAATACCCATTATGGAATGAAATTGACCTCAGACCAAAGGGAAATATGTGATGAACTATTACCAGAAAGGAGAATGTATTAACACTTTAAAGACATTTCAAAAGAACAAAACTCCAGGGAATGACGGGCTCATGGTAGAATTTTATTTAGTGTTTTGGCCAATAGTAGGCAAGCATTTGATTGATTGCTTTATAATTATGCACATGAACATGGCAAGCTCTCTAATTCTCAAAAACAAGCTGTAATTAGCAAGGTGATGACAAAAGGTTGATAAAAAACTCGCATCTAATTTCCCTAATCAATGTGGACACTAAAATAGCTTCTAAAACTTCAGCCAAATGATTGATTGGAACCAATCTTACCTGAGTTAATTCAGTGTAGTCAAAATGCATATGTAAAAGGAAGGTCAATTTTCGACACGGTAAGAACTACTGATGATATTTTGGAATACACCAGACATACAAAAATGTCAGGCAATCTTGTTGCTATTGACTTTGAAAAAGTGTTTGACTCTTTGGATCATACTTATCTTTGTAAAGTTCTCAATGCTTTCAACTTTGGGCCATGTTTTATTCAATGGATCGTTACTTTGTATTCCAATCAAGTTGTATTATCAACATTTTTCTTGGTTTTTTTTTTTCATTTGAACACTTTATTTATTTATTCCACAATTACTACTAATACAATCCCATTTTGAACTATTCGATATGTATTACCAACAATGGTTTTACATCAGATTGTTTTGCAGTTGGTCAAGGCGTGTGGCAAGGAGACCCACTCTCACCTCTTCTTTTCATATTAGGATTAGAAATTCTGGCATGCAGTATTCAGAAAATGACAAGATTTAGGGTATTCAAATTGACAATTCTGAGGTTTAAGTGACACTTTTTACAGATGATTTGACTTGCTTTCTTCATAACAGATCCTCATATGATTGTTTACAAGATTGCTTTAGAATGTTCTGGTCTCAAAGTAAATGATCATCAGGAGAAGACTGAACTTTCTGGGTTAGGCAAAAGGAATTCAGAGTACAATTTAAAATT
>JAEMPF020015238.1:0-5000 GCA_022496165.2 Catalaphyllia jardinei
ATGGTAAATCAGCTCTTTAATCAGACTGCTTCCCTGATCCGACCAGTTAACGACCCACTAGCTGGCCCAGCTTCTCTCATTACGAATTTTCTATCCTCTTCCCCCTTCACTCCCCGAGTTCTCGAAGCAACCTGTTAAGCTAAGACACATGACACAAGAAAAATGGCAATCGAACAAGAATTATAACAACAATTGACAAAATGTACTTTAGTTGCATAAACTGTTATGCGAACAACAGGAGGAATCTATGGGAATTAAATTATCAATTGAATTATTCCTATTAAACCAAACCAGTGTTTGTTTCATAGTTTAAACTCACCCAGTTGTCACGTCGTTAACGCCACTACAATTTTTTTTAAGGAAAACCAAACAAACAAAACAAAACAAAAAAAACCCAAAACTAGAACAATATCTAAAAGAAAAGCTTTGATATCATGTAACCAGGTCCCACCGAGATTTGAACTCGGATCGCTTGATTCAGAGTCCAGAGTGCTAACCATTACACCATGGGACCATTTGCCGCAATATTAGAATATACGCCAAGCAAAAGCAAATCGTGACCGGCATGCTATTTCAATATAATTTCGTTTTAAGAAAATTTATATCTTTCAATGCCGCTAAACTGAAGAATATGTTCTTATCCTGTCCCTTAATAAAAGCGAAACTCGGTGAACAACAATTTTTAACGTAACCAGTATTTTGTTAACAAGCTGCTGACAGTGTTCCTAATTTATTTATCAAGAAAGTCGACTACTAAAGAGGCTGTCTTCTTTGTAGTAGCACGGTGAGAGGAAAGTGCTGACACCTGAACATCACTTGTTTCTACCACGCTAAACATCTTAACGCCAACCTTTAAGACAAAAATGTAGCAGTTTTTGTCTATAAAACCATGAATTGAACAAGCCGCACCTGCGCACTTTCTATTTATTAATGTAATCCTAGGCGACCTCTATATTATATGACGTCACGTTTAGATTCTGGTGTAAATCAAATATTTTGTGGCGTGTTTGTCACCAGATTTGCATTCAGAAGAAGCAAGGTCTTATTGAAAAGATACAAAATAGTAAGTAAAGTTGTAAATGAGAACTAAAGATTTGCCTTTTTTTGTCGCAAAACTGACTAAATTATATAAGTTGGAAGCAGCAGTTTCAATAGACATTCTAGTTTGCTCCAAAGCAACTGTAAGCAAAATTATGAATAGTTTCTCGTTCGACATCAATGCAAATTTATAGCAAATGAACAGCTTTGCTCGATTGGCCAATGGGAGTGTATTAAATGCAAAAATACTTATTTGTTTTGTAAGGAAATATGGTAGTAAAATGTTCGTAAACAAATTGTTTTGCAACATGTTTACTTATATTTGCATTAATAGTAAATATGCCGATTTTGCACAGACAGCTAATGCTTGACAAATGTGAGTGAATATTCCAGATTTACCTTGGAAGCAAATGCGAGAAAAACTTTTTGCAAATATCATTTTACGTCACATTTGCACGTAAATTTTACAGGATAAAATACTTAAGTTTACCGTCACTTTAAAGCTTGTGCAAATTTAGTTCAAATTTAGACCTCTAAATTTGCACCACAATTGCACACCCAGACAAACCCAAGTAAATCCATTTTTTCGTCCAGTGTAGAGGACAGATGCACGATTGACGTCACCATTACAAAGATTTTCCCTCTGCTGTTTTAAAATGGCGGAAAGTTTTGAGAATTGAGATAATATTTTACGTGACTAGCCAAAAGATAATGTACAAAAAAATCTTGACGAGGTATTGAACAGGTTCGAGAAGCAGGAAGAATTTCTTTTAGAAAATGATCCAGAAAAAATTTTCGAGCAGTCTCAGTCGGCAGTCTAGCGAGACTAAAAAACGCGCAAAATTGGTCTGGGTAAGCCGAGAACCATTGCTTTATCTCGAATTTAGCAAACCCAATAAACAAACTGTTTCTGGGATTAATTTATTTAAAAAGTTCAACTTTTCCCAGTGTCAAAATAACTGTTGGCACACTGATTGATGTCAGGAATGAAACATCAAAACATCACTTCTTAAAATCAGATAAAATAAACACATAAACTTGCTTTTCGATTCGAGAGCACAACAGCGTGCTAAGTATAGCTTACCACAGCTCACGGTCAACAGTATCGCAGCTCAAATGTTTCTCCGACACTATATCAAACTGATTTGAGAATCACCAACCACAAAAGATAAAAATCTCTACCGTCATTTACGCTCCTTTCATTCAAAACTCAAATCAAACTACCTCTAGGTTGAACGCAACGACCAGTTTACCGAAGTTATTTTTTCAACTCCTGTAATTTTCAAGGCAACGTCCAAGCTTTTTAGCTCACACGGCTGCTCTTATGTCAAAAACGGACTTGATTTTTCCAGCATTTTCTTCAAGATTTAAAGACTTTGTAGCTCAATTACTGCTTTCGCTGTAAGTATTCATTCCACGAGGAGCGACGCTCGAGTCAGGTTTCACAGTGGCGTGATTTTTCTCGACCAAATACAATTTTTTGCTACGCATAGTGACCAATGAAATTACTTTATTTTGTATAGATAACAGATTACGTCTAATGGCTTTTGTTCCCCACTTCGCCAAAGTCGGCAAACGCAGGGCAAAGGCCGACTTTCGCGTTATGTTGAAGTATTTTTAAATAAACAAAAGCTTTATGTGTAGTAATTTGTTTCGTTATTATATAAAACAAATAGATTCCATGTTGCCGTGCATCTGTTCAGTAACAGATAACAGAGGACGTGAAAATGTGGTAAGAACATTAGCGACACACTCGGCTGTCGCCTTGTATGCCGCTTTTTTGTTCTTACCACACTTTAATGCCATCTGTGATCTATTACTGAACAGACGCACGGCAACATGGAATCTATTTGTTAAATATATTCCAGATCATTAAATCTGATCTCTTATCACATATTACTAAATTGAGTAATTAACCTCAGTTCGGTGAAAAAGCTATACTTTTTATTAAAACGTATTAAAATTAAATTCTTGAAAACTCTCAGTGCTTCATTTGAGTTCTAGACTCCACTAGTCCGTTTCATTTTCTTGATTTTAGTTGAAAACTTTCAACTTCCGCCGATCTGGTTCGAACTAGCTCGAACAAAAACCAAACTCTAAGAAACTATTTTTAAACAACATTGTGAAGACAATGTTTGGCGTTCAATATATATTAAATTTGAAGAAAATTATGAAATTGCAATGTATTTTGCTCTTCAAGAACAACATTTTTGACTTCCGGCGGGCAGTCGAGGCAAGTTACGATTGACCTGTTAAATTTGTTCGTATTTCGTCAGTTGGGCGTAGTTGCGCACGTAATCCAGTTACTTGGAGGCTGGGGTCGTTGAATGGCCTGAGGGCGGGTTTCTGGGGGTGGCTGTTCTGTGTAGATCGGGTGTCCAAGCTAAGTTCGGCGTCAATATGGTGAACACAGAGGATTCCGATTTCTTCAGGTTTATTAAAGAGGAGTACACCGGACGAGGGTGGAAACACAGCAAGCAAAAGCTACCGCGTCAAACAGTAGTGGGATAGCACCTGTGAATAGGCGGTCGTTCACAGCCAGTTCGAGATAGTCAAACTCGGCCCTGTTTTTTTTTTTTTTTCCTTTGTTATTTATTTTTCTTTTTGCCAGTAAATGGTCCCCTGGAATCTGGGATGTGAGAAGTAAATGATGTAAAACAACTTCACCAAGATTTAGGTCTGTGCAGTTTTTCATTCGCGCGTTATTTGGATGTTGATGCCCCTTGGAGGGAAACCAAAATGGCGACCAGCAGTAAAGTACGAGAAACATCTGTAAGTTTCCTCTTGAAACGAAAAGTTACTATAGTCCAGAGCTCCAATAGTTGAATTGAAATTTTCTTACTGCAAAAACTATCAAGTTGTAAATCGTGAGTTTTTTTTAGGTGATATTACATTTGATGAAACCGATAAATCTGAAACCTTAAAGGATTCTGCAATTCTGTTAAGTTTGGAAAATTATAACGTTACGTAAAAACCTCACTGCTGATACACATTGGCCGAAATTTATACTTTTTCATCAAATTTGATCAAAACTTAGTCGAGCTTAAGTCCTCATCACTTGTCCAACTTGCATATTTCAAACCTTGAACATCTCTGAAACGAAAAGAGATCTTTGCGGTCAGTAAATATCTTTTTTTTCTCATGCAGTCTTCTGGCTTAGATAGGAACGATGCGATTTTTATCATAGCAGCAGTTTACATGTACCGTCCTTTAATTTTGCAGCCGATCCCGTCGTGGACGTTAAAAGCAAATCTATTATTGGGTAGCAAAAGCCTACAAAAAATTCTCTGTTATCTAATATGCGTAGCTATGCTAAACAAAAGCAATTTGAACGTAGGAATATTTCTAAAAAACGCGACATCTCTGAGGCACCGATGGGAATCGAAGCCATGACCTGCTGTTTACTAGACAGGCTGTCTAACCAACTGAGCTACGGCGCCCTATATGGTAGAATGAAGTGTTTTATTATATAGTTCTTTGAAAAGTAATAATAATAATGAACATTGTTAGTAGAACTAATTAACTCTCAATAAATTACACACTTCGTTGGTGTTGAAGTCGTAATGTTTTCAATTTATTCTGATTATACAAAATTCAAGGTCACTTGACTTCTTTAAGCTGCCCTTACAACATTTCCATCGTATATTTTTGAAATCTACACATGATAAGCTTTAATCTGATATATGGTGGACTACGTCCCCCCCCCTCCCCCTTCAGTGGTAATGAAAAGTTACTTGGCCCATAGACTTCAGAAGTAATTAGAATTAAAACTCCGATGGGCTTTGTACCCATGGCCTCCTTTTTAACTGCAAGTCAACTTGAATGATTTTCGATCAAACTGTTGTAAGACTAGTTCATTAAAGTACCTCAAGAAGTATGTTACACATTATCCTTTTGCCTTTTTCCTGATTTTTTTTTAAAAAAAAAAACAGTATTAAACGATGGCTTATGTCGTTGGACTA
>JAEMPF020015238.1:15000-16646 GCA_022496165.2 Catalaphyllia jardinei
CACAGCTAGTGGTATTATTAGTGGGCGCGTACACACGACGGCCACGACAGCAACGAAGTCGAGCAAGATGACGGTTACACTCTAGCTAATAGTTTGACACGAAGACATTCTCCCTTGGTTTAGAGCGTCCTTCTTTGATATTAGGCATCCATTTTATGCTCAATTGACATCCGAAAAAACAATTTACAAGACGACCAGTATTACATGACCATACCGTGTACTCAACTTTAGAACTCGTCAAGGTCAGGTGGTTTTTTTTGAAGTTAAATTCTATATGATCTAGAGATTATGATCCATGGTATTTACCCAGGCGGTCGGGTTTGTTTCCCTTTTTAAGTGTACAAACTTTGCAGGTGCTTTTCTTAGTTTTTATCAAGCACTGATGTCAGTTAATTTAAGTCTATGAAAGTGAGAACTTCTTTATTAACAACTCTACATGCATTAATAATAATAATAATAATAATAATAATGATAATAATAAATGGCCGTCTACATGGAAAATTTTTGAATGCTTCACGTTTCCGCTTTAGAAGAAAATACAGTGCAATTTATGTGGTAAGGTCGATAAAATAATATTGGTTCTCGATTTCACTTACCTTCAAATTCCCAAGCAGCCTTTACTTAGAGCACACAATTAGACCAAGCAAATAAGCATTTTAGTCATATTTCTTATAAGCACCACTGTCAACTGTCATCTCTAAGCCTCAGAATGAAACATCCACTCACGTCACATGAAGCACAAAAAAATTGCTGATTCCCATCCTGGAAGTTGAACCTGGGCCGCATGGGTGAAAATCAGGAAAAGACCTTCCTCCGAAATGGCAGGCCGAAAATTCAAATAAGTCAAAATTAAAAAAGTATACCAGCACTAGAAAGAACACTTTTACTTTAGTAACCCTGCAAAGTTTTAGCATTTTAGGTGTAATATCAGCTGAGAAATTACTGCGCTTGTGTGGAATAAATAACCTTCTTGTTATTTCCGAAAATCCTGCGTTCTGTTTGGACTACAAACTACCCACCACTTAAACAATCGAACTCGTAGCACGCCCCCAGCCGGATACCACTTTCCCTCATTGGGTTACGTTCTGCCTTAATTCAGCTTATGTTATTGGTAATAATTAATATCATCACAATTAACAATTGTTTAGCAGGGAGTGTCAGTTGCGTTTACATAAAGTAAGACAACGTTACCAGAATTGGCAAAAGGTATCGCTTTAAGGTTACCGTGCACCTTCAGGTCGATAATTTTCTTCAAATCTGGATTTTTGAGTCAAAATATTGGTCGAAGCGTGGTCCTTTATTTTTTAATCAAAATTTTTGAAAAAGACTAAATTTTGGCGCAGAAATCGCAGCTTTACGTTTACACCGGAAGTAAAAGTTTACCCCGTTGATTTACAGCCTTATCCATGTTATGCAATCAACCGGGACGACTTTTGCGGGATTAACTGGCTACTCAGTTGATCAGCCACCACACAAGCATCTTCCTTGGTTTAATTAATTTAGTTATGAATAAACCTAGACCATGGAAATGTCCGTGGACCAGTTCGAAGAAGCGAGAGAAGCGAACAAAATATGAAAATACTGCAGCAA
The DNA here is from genome assembly GCA_022496165.2 of Catalaphyllia jardinei. Lineage (NCBI taxonomy): Eukaryota > Metazoa > Cnidaria > Anthozoa > Scleractinia > Caryophylliidae > Catalaphyllia > Catalaphyllia jardinei. The sequence goes on from JAEMPF020015238.1 coordinate 16,591, forward strand.
TGAACGAAGAAGCGAAAGTTGGCGGAAAGTTTAGGCTACGGCTATCTGGGATCAAG